>JARHVA010002385.1:0-70000 GCA_037957365.1 Torreya grandis | reverse complement strand
TAGGATGTACATCTATTGATTATAAATTAGTAATAGTCAACAAGAAAATTGAGTAAGAGTAACATGATCAATACAAATATATAAAAATGCTAGAGCTTGGATGTAGAGTATATAAAAATAAAATTTAGGAATTGAAACTATATATAATATGCCCTAAATTTGGATAATGTGTCAAGTGAATAGGTATGTATCAATATAAATTACTCCATTACCCCATTGGGTAGATAATATCATGTCTAGATCAGTGAAATGGACCTGAGTCTTGTAGCATTATGCAAGCACTCAATAAGAACAAGTAAAGGATGTATGCATGATAAAAATAACTATAATAAAATAGCTAGAATATGTAGTGTTTGTAAAATATTAAAATGTAAGCATAACAATGTATACAATCTATATTTTCTATTTTCTAAGTAATATTTGATTTTTATTCTATTTTTTATTCATATTATATTATATTTAGATTTTTTGGATATAAGCTATGTACAAGCAACATGAAAATGAGCTATGTACAAGGATAAAGAGAGAATTAAAATATGTACAATAAGGGAGGAACAATACTAATCAATGAGTCTCATGGGAGAGTCACTATCAATATGGGTTGTGCAAAAACTAGGAATGTTTATCTCTTGTAGTGTGATTGTTATGTTGTAGTTGAATGGTGTTTTAGTAGGAATTTGAGTATCGTTTATCATTAAAATCATAATTCCTAGAATGTTATAGAGCATTGCCTCATACTATGGATTTAACCTTTCTAAATTATGCTTTGGCATATTGATTTTGATTTGGCCCCTGTAATTGTGTTTATTGTAGAAATATGGTGTTTTTGAGGATCTTTTTCTAGCAAGCCTTTTTTGAGAATGTTTGTTCACTTAGCATGATTTTGAATTTACAACTTAAGTTCTTACTCTTTTTGTAACATTTACTATGTATATGTAATTTTTGCCTTGAAATATTGTAGTTGTGAATGATTTTTTTAGTATGTTCAATAAATCCCAAAGCTATTTGATAAACATTATCAACTACTAGAATAGGAGAAGTGATGCCTTGGGCCTACTTGCCCAAACCTTGACCATGATAATCAAACTATTTTAGATATTTTTTACAAAACCCATACTACTTTGAAATTTGAGCCTCATTTTGGAGGGGTAGATTTGCATCTCTTATTTTCTTTACCTATGCTTTTATACTATTTATTTTTATGATTTTTTTTGTGAACCTTTTTACTCTAAGTTATGCTTTGGTAACCACTTTTTTACTATTTTAAAAGTTGACCCCTTTTGAATTTTTTGATATTACATTGTATGTTGTTTATATGATGTGTCACTATTTGAGTTATTTGTATCCATTATCCGTTATCTATTATGTTTTCCTTTTCAATGCTAAACATGAATTAGTATGGTGTCGATGTGTTTTATGACATGTATAATAATATCTAGATCTCCTTACTAGGTGTAGAGAAAGTAGGTAGATCAAATTAACCTTAATCATTTCTCTTAGTATCTCATTTCAACTCTTATTATACCCTCATAATCATTTTTATTCACTCATAATAGATACAAGTGCAAACCCTAGTTGCTTATAATTGAACATGTAGGCACACACCCTATAGGGAAGAGGTGTGAATAGGTAGAGTATGAGGATTAGTGACAATGGTATAAGATAATTCATCTTGAGGAGTGATATCATGGCCCTGGTTAGAGGGAAAGTATATATCACCCTCATAGATATGATAAGGAGAATAATATTCTTTCATGTGCATAAGATATAATATTGAAACTTGAAACATAGTTGTTAGATTGTGTTAAATCCTCTATGTGTGTAAGGGTTTGGCTTTTAATGGAATTCCACACAATAAAATAATAAAATGATAGAGATAGAATTAAATATGAAATACATTTCAATTGACACAAAACATCATCTATACATGTGTTTATGTATTTTTTGAGTTCATTTTTAATTAAAGGTAACAAGCATTCAAATTAAAGTATTAAACTTTGCAATAAAAATTGATAAACTTATATCATTATTATCATGATTATATCATATAAAATTAGAAAATTTATGGATGTAAAATATGAATGTTAGAAATGTAAACCCTAGGGTTATCTAAGGTTAGGGTTTGATCAATGTTCTAAGTGAGTCTAGTTCACCAAATGCTTTAACCTTTTATGAATTAATTATTAAATTGACTAGCATGTTGATTTATTATTCAAATCCTAATCCTCCATTTACTATAGCATTAGCTGAAAAGTGTGTTTGTTAGTAGGGTAGGTTGGAATCCTCAATACCCTGCTATGAATAAAGTTACCCAAATACCAATAATTTGAGGAGGGATCAAGCCTAATGTTTTTCTCCACACCTAAGTGCTAGTGCAAGTATGAGTGATGTTAGTATGATAGTGGCCTTGGGTGCCTTGAATGTGCTTGAGACTAGAAATCTGGATAATATAAGCTTAGAGTTGTTGTAGATGGTAATATGTAGAAGTAGGGTAGAATCAATGTTTTTTAGTTTGAATGTGTAATTTATATCTGGTTTCCATCTTGTGGCTATAGGGATACAATCCATATATTTATATTGTTATGTTTATTATGTAGTTAATAAAAGATATCTAAGCTAACCTCTAAGACTCATAGTTTTGAAAATATATCCATTTTAGGAAAATATAAGGAAAATGACATTAGCATCATTATGGGGAGACTAGAATCATATGTTACTAGTGTCCTTACTATGGTGCTAGTTTCCATCTAGTAGAACACTAGGCATGAAGGGTCAAGATGGGGAAATAAGGGTTTAGGATTAATTTAGCGCTAATTAGGGATGCATGTGACCTACTGATAGCAACTACATCAATTTTAAAAAAATGTCCATTACTCTTATTTTAAAATTTATTATTCAAGGACACTTGTATCCTATTAAACTCATACACTATTCAATGATTAAGCCAAATACATAATAAAATAAATATGATACTCTTCTTTATAATTTTCGCTAAAAGCCAACACCCAAAATATATTTTACAATTTATGAAAATAATGAGAATCAATCCACTATATATAATTTCCCTAATGTTCTAATGTCTTGATTCACATATGACTCCAAAATGGGTTTAAATAAAATAAACTAAATGAATACTTATAGGTTAATGTCCATGGTTTTATTCTAAACTATAAAATATTTAAACCACCTATTCACGTTGGCAAAGTGCTAAGATTCATTCAAATTGCAACATCAAATCAAATTAGTATAAGTACCTGTGTCAACTCAGCTCTTGGTAATATCAGATGATGTATTGGTCTTGACAAGACCAATTTGGGTATAAACTTATGCATATATTTTATATGATCCAAAACTTTTTGGCCTTTAAAATATAATGGTCTTTGTCTTCAACAAGTTCTTATATACAAGACAATTTCACTCACCTTATTTCTACACATAAGATATGCAAATTCAGTCAACCAAAAATTTTCCTCCTTCTCGAATGTCCCTTCAATTTTAATATAGGCATAATATAATCATTTATTGACCAACACTATTTAATTATACTTAAAACCATGTGCATTTGTCCTTCAATAATAAAACAAATGATGTATTTTTCTATCTATCTTTTCCTTTTAACCAATCTAATGGATTTTCAATAAATCGTAAAACCATACAAGATAACCATAGACCAATCAATAAATTATAAATGGTGGTTACTCATCTTACCATGAATAAAAATGTCTCTTTGTCTCTAAATCTGATCATTATTTTCTTAACCGTTGAAACTATCCTCTAGATTCCTACCAATGGAACATTTTTACACATGAATAATAACTTTATAAAAAATTCTGGCCCAATCTAGTCTTATTCCAACAATCTGTTACAATCAATTTCTTTTTACATAATTGACTATATTATTCTACACAGGTTCCCATGTTACAAAATAAATGCACACCCAATTACAGTAAACTGATATAATTTTGTTTCAATTCACAATATCAAATCAAAGATCTTTTATTGTATTATAAATCCATAGCAACTATATGAAACTATCACTAATATTTGTATACATGTCCAAGTTCCTGCATAATGGGGATTTATATTAATCATTCAATCAATGTTTTTCATACATGAATTAAGATCTCAATGTAAAAAATTCATTTACCTATACAATGATACAAATCTATAAATATGATATCCTGATACAAATATGGATAACTATAGAATTTCAAGATTATATTCTCATATCTATAGAACACAAAGACTTCTCAAAACTATAGAATAGTACCTTTTATTATTGATCAAGACCCCTTTATTCTTACTCCCATGCCATTTTCATTAGAAAAATTATATATATATATATATATATATATATATATATATATATATATATATATCAATGTACAGTCTTTTGTAAACTATACAAACTTAAAAACCTATCACCACTCCTATTGGAGTTCAACCTCCTTAGATCTTTTTAATTGTATTGGCATGATTATCCAATGACTATGCATTAAATATTTTTAGGTATTTAATCCTAAATACTCTAAACTACTTGATGTTCATCTTATCATGCCTCAAATAGCTTCTCCTAAGTCAGATACTCTTTTTAGGCAATTCTAGAGGTTGGTAACATTTAAAAGAGGTAAAATAATATTTAAAATAAGGTAAAAATATTTTAAGTCCATGGCATGAATACTTATGTCCTTACAAAAGATCACATGCCCTTTCAAAGTTTTTACCCATAATTCTAATATTCAAATTATCATTTTGGTTGAAGACTCTCTTTAAGACTCCTAGAGACTGAGCCAAAATGAGCAATTAAAGCTCCTTATTGATTACCAAAAACTTCTTAAGACACTCCTTCAACCTCTAAATCATGATTGAGTATAAATTGACATATTTACATTATTTTAATGAATCCCATCCTAATGTTCTTGCATTAGACTCTCATGGTGGGAAAATATTTAAGCTCCTCCTCAAATAACAATTGTGTTTGTCTTCCTTCTTTTCCAATCCTTTGGTACCTCATTTTTATTCACATTTTTGAATGTACCTTTATCTCATTTCTCTTGATTATCTTCATGTCTGAAGAGTAAAATATACTCATCCTTCATTGCATCTTATTTAGTGAAATCCACTGTGTAGGACACCATCTCCTTGTTCATATACTTTTTCATTCATGTACATACAAAACTAAAATCATAATTAGTTTTTCAAATTTGAGGCAACATTGCCTCTTCATCTGCTAGTAGCCTTCCACTTTTACTCTAATCTTCATATTTAAGTATTAAATAAACATTTTTTTGACTTAAAAGATTTAATAACTCCATTTCAACTTCCTTGACTGCTTCCACATCTCCTCTAAGGCCCATATTTTTTAGCCCTTACATAATTTAATGTGAAAATATCTCTACCTCTTGACTATACTCTGCTACTTTTTAATTTGTAGCTTCACCTTCTCCTTTACAAGGTACTAGGACTTGTTGCATAGTTTTAACCAAAACTTATTTGTCTTCAACTTGTGTCAATGGAGACACCTTTTCCTACTATAACTCAAATTTCATAGGCACTTTATCAAGTGTATAATCATGGTCTATTATACTAATCAATGTTAGAAATATTTTTATAACTTCATATTCATTTTCTATGAATCTACACATTGAATCACCTCCTATTTCATATTTTATGAGTTCAAATAAGAACTTTCCATCTTCTTCTTGCAATGTACCTTCAACACCTCATAATTATTCTTATTCAATCATTTCTCCTTGTTATGGATATCATATCTTTGCACCTTCAAATTCTACTTCCGAATCGATTTTTTCATAAGCATGTTGCTCATTATTCTCCTTTGTTACCAACATTTGGACATCATCATTTAAAACCTCAAATTGGACTCTTTCCTCATCTATACTTTTACATACATGCACACATACAAATAAATTATAAGTTTTAAAAACTATTTGAGTCTTGCTTTCCTCTTTCTTCTTTTCTTTAGATTGATTTTCTCACAACCTTAACTACCTTCTCCAATTGTTGACTACTTGATGTCACTTCTTTCTTCCTAGGATTTCTTTGAGATGCCATTTCACTTTCCTTTTCAATATCCATCCATATTATTTATTTTATTTTATTCCTATGCACTCTATTAGGAACATTAACATTTCTAATGTTTATTTTATCTCATTCATTTATTTTTCCATGTATATCTCTCTTTTGTTAACCTCTTTTCTGTCCATTTTATTGTGGCATTTCTCTTTCTGTAAGCCCTCCATATCTCTATTTTCAATTTTCATCTTATCTTAGGTCTTTGCTAGACCTATCTCCTCTCAGCAAGCTTGTCCTACTTGCTACTTAACACTAGCACCTCACCTAGGTCTTTTTTACCCTAGTCTTTTGATAACATACTAGTCCTTTCCTTTGGATTTATTCACCTTATTATTTAAGATCTTCTTGAGATTTTTCCTTGATATTATTATATATCTCTCAAGACTTAATGGATACAAGGCTTTTCCACTCTTCTTCTTACCTTTTATGGTTTCAAAAACCTCTTTCTTCTCACTCTTTCTCAAACACCTATAATTATCAATCACTGTAATATGCCTCTTAACCAAATCCTCATAAGTAAAAACATACCTTTTTCAAATAACCTCTACCAAGATTCCAAAGTTCCATAACCTTTCAAAACTTATCATTATAACCACATCAAGAACTTAATTTTCAAATAAATCCAAAAAATTATACATTTTTCAGAGAGCTTCTAGGTTTGATACCAAAAATTGATAGCAACCATGAAATAATGTCCATTAATCTTATTTTACAATTTATTATTCAAGGACACCTGTATTCTATTGAACTCATCCACTATTCACTAACTAAGCCGAATACATAATAAAATAAATATGATACTCTTCTTTGGCATTTTCACTGGAAGCTAATTCTTAAAATAGATTTTATAATTTATGAAAATAAAGAGAATCAATCCATTATATATATTTACCCAATGTTCTAATGTCTTGATTCATATATGACTCTAAAGTGGGTTTAAATAAAACAAACTAAATGAATACTTATAGGTTAATGTCCATAGTTTTGTTCTAAACTATAAAAATATTTAAACTTTTATTCTTTTATCCACCCATCAGCTTTTTAAAAGTGCCAAGAGTCATTCAAAATATAACATTTAATTAGATTAGTATAAATACTTGTGTGAACTCAACTCTGGGTAATATCAGATGATATATTGGTCTTTACTAGACTAATTTGGGTATAAAGTTCTGCATATATTTGCTATACTCCAGAGCCTATTGGCTTTCAAAATGTAAGGGTATTTGTCTTCAATAGGTTCTTATATACAAGACAATTTTACTCACTTTATTTATACACATAAGATATGTAAATTCACTCAGCCAAAAGTCATCCTCCTCCTTGGATGTCCCTTAAAATGTAATATAGGCTTCAAATATTCATTTATTGACCATCACTATTTAATTATCCTTAGGAACATGTGTAGTTGTGCTTCAACAATAAAAAATTAATGTATTTGTCTATCGATCTTTTCCTTTCAACTGATCTAATAGATTTACATTAAATGGTAAAACCATACAAAATAATCACAAACCAATTATTCAATTATACATGGTGGTTAATCATCTTACCATGAATAAAAATGGCTCTTTGTCTCTAACTATGATCATTATTTTTTTAACCATTGAAACTATCTTATAAACACCTAAAAAGGGCACACTTTTACACATGAATAATAACTTTATCAAAAATTCTAACACAATATGGTCATATTCCAATAGTCTCTTCTACTCAATTTTTTTTACACAGTCGACTATAATATTCTACATAGCATCCCACATTGCAAAATAGATGCACACCCAATTACGTTTAGTCAATAGAATTTTGTCTCAATTTACAATATCAAATCAAAGATCTTTTATTGTATTATAAATCCATAGAAACTATATGAAACTATCACCAAGATTTTTCTACAGTTCTAAGCACTTTCATAATGGGGATTTCTAATAATCATCCAATCAAAGTTTTTCATACACAAATTAAGATCTTAACATAAAAACTTCATTTACCCATATAATGATACAAATCTACAAATTTTAAATCCTAATACAAATATGGATAACTATAGAATTTAGATATTATATTTTCATATCTAGAGAACACAAAGACTTCTCAAATCTACATAATAGTACCTTATGTTTTTGATCAAGACCCCTTTATTCTTACTCCCATGCCATTTTCTTTAGAAAACTCACATATATAAATGTACAGTCTTCTGTAAACTATATAAACTTAAAAGTATGTCACCACTCGTATCAGATTTCAACCTCTTTCACTCTTTTTAAGACTCTTGTCATGATTATCCAATCACTATGCATTAACTATTCTTAGTTATTTAATCTTAAATAATCTCAACTACTTGATGCTCATCTTATAATGCCTCAAATAGATTTTCCTAAGTTAGATAATTTTTTTATGCATTTCTAGATGCTAGTAATGTTTACAAGAGGTAAAATATTATTTACAACAAGGTAACCATGTTTTAAGTCCACAACATGAAGATTTATGTCCTTATAAAATATCACATGCCCTCTCAAATCTTTTTCCCGTAATTCAAATATTCAAATTATCATTTTGGTGGAAGACTCTCTTTAAGACTCCTAGAGGTTGACCTAAAATGAGCAATTAAAGATCCTTATTGATTCTCAAAACTTCTTAAGACGCTCCTTCAACCTTGAAATCATTATTGAGTATAAATTGACATATTTACATTATTGTAATTATTCAGATCCTGATGATTCTACATCACCTGCACAAATGCTAGATAAGTGTGATAATAGACTCTAGGATAGGTCTAGGGATAATATAGGGATAGTTAGTCTCAATTATCTCTCTTATCACTCAAATACCACTTTTGGGTGATTATAATCCCAAATAACAAAATGCAATCCTTGTGTTTATAATATGGTAAATTAAAAATATTATAATCATGATAATATTTATGAATGGGTTGTAATTATTTTCATAATCTATATTAGGGATTAAAATGGGAGAAATACTTAGGTAAAGTTGCATAAATATTATAAATTCTATAAGAAGACAATCATTTCACTTCAAAATTAATAAATCACCATTATAGTGAAATGGACTATTATGGATATCCCTGTATAAATCCTTGAAATTGAATTATAATAATATTATTTAAATTTTAAACATATGTTATAAGTAACTTGTAAAATAAGACAATTTATTTAAGGTTTTAAAAAGTAAATGGTTCTTCCTAACTAAGGCATATTGTGATAGAGGTTCAACTTCTCCATGTTTGCAATTGATCATTGGAATATTTAACAAGTTAATCCTTATAAAGGAAGCTAATGGAATTATTATTTAAGTTGGTATAAATAAATATCCTTTGGAACATAAGAATAAGTTCTAATCTAAGGATAAAGTAATAAAGATATGCTTAGGCTAAGGTCATGAACATAAGATTAAAAAATGTTTTATTCTTTAAGAATGATATTAAAAGCAAAACCTAACATAAGTACACTTAGTCCATGGAACTGGTAATTGATATTGAGTCCCTTGAACTCTTACAACATTCATATCAATAATAACTAGAAATGTAAGTCTAGATTTAAGCCAATGTAAGATCCTTATGTATGAATTATCATGTGCTTATACCCTGCGTGTAGTAATGTAAGATGTTCCCAAATAGAACATAAGCATGGTTATTAAAACATCCCATGAATCTTGCACACTTCCTAAATTAGTTCATGCCAAACCTCATACCTCTATTTTATTTTGAATTAAAAAGGTGTTCTAAGGCTTTGGATTGGTTTTGGAAATAGTCATTTTCCATTGATATTTATTTGTTGATTTTGAATTAGTAGATATTGCTTAAGAAATCTTACTATGATGATTTTTATTTTGAATATATTCTCACTTTGCCACTATTTTTTGAACTTTACTAAATTACCCAATGAGGTATTATCTATTCTATAGTGTGTAAAAGCATTTGGGTAAGGATATAAGTTGATAATAGCTTCGCTAAGGACACATTGAAGTACGTGGATAGGAGTGTGTGGGTATGAACATACTGACCCACTTATATTCGAATACTAAGTGGATAAAACACTTCCTAATAAATTCATTGATGAGTTATGTACTTGGTCTAGTTTTTGTGTTATATATAACATAGTTATGGATCTCATTAAGTGTTTTTGTGTTAAATTCTAGTTGAAATTTTGTTCTATAGTTTTTTTTGTGTATATAAAAAAATAGTGGTTGTGACAAGCTTCAATTTATATTTTTAATTTTATATAATGAATCCAAAGTTTTCAATTTCAAAATCATATAAGTATTTTTACTTGTGTAATACTCGTAAGGTATTTGGCCCCACACTCAAAAAATTATATTTCCTTGAAACTAAAATGTTTGATATCTTTCAGATCATAGATCTAATATCAAAATAATTTATTCCATGTGGAATCTAATCACAAAACCTTCTAATCATATAGGTCTCACTCGTATACCTAACTTTTTGTCACTCTGAAGACAATTAATTTTTCATTATTAATTAATTTATTTTTATGGGAACCTATACGAGTATTCATCCACATTTAATCTATTAATAATGTCAAACACTTTATCCTTATTATCTTGTTATAAAAAGTGTTAATTTTACATATCGTTAGTTACATTATCACTTTTGGTTCAAACTCCTCACCCCAATTTAATCCCTCTCAACAAAAGGTGAGTATACTTAGGCACTATTTTTATTAACTCCTATATGCATAGGATAATTCTCTTAGTACATAGTTATTATATTCTAGTTTCTAACTCATATTTACTTGATACACCATTAGATGTGGCTCAAAATTATTTATTATATAATTTTTTTCTTATAATATCATAGTTTACATAAAACACACACAATATGGCATAGTGATTCAATAGTTTTTGACATGGTTACTCATAAAATCTAAGTTTGTCTAAAACTTGGCTCATTTTTCTAAACAAGACTCTAGTTTAAGATTGCCATAAGATATCATATTTGACTACAATATCTTATCCATTTCACAGATATTTGGTATAGTTTTTCATATATAGTCAATAGAAATAGGGCATATACATAGTATATGCTCATGCAATTTATGTAGTTTGACTCAGCTTATACACATGTTATTATAATGGGAGCATGCACACAATGGGGATCCTCATAAACACAAAATTATCATTTAGAATTCATATTTATTACTCATATTATGTGACACATATTTACATAGATATCAAATTAGGATCATGTTGTATAACACATGTTCTCATCTCCTAGTTTTACATCAACTTCCATAGAAGGAGTGACAAAGTGTACCATTCTCTATTTTACTAACACCACAATAAGTTTAATGTTATAATTTCAATAGTTTTGAATTAGAATGAATATTATATCCATCTATAGTGGTTGGTTCAATAATTTTTACAACACTACCTATTATATTCAAGTTGTGTGGGCCTGAATTTAAATAGAGTTTGACCTCTAGGCATATATCTACAAACAAAACATTAGGGGTGATCGTATCTTGGTTCCTCATATAATATTGGTTCACTATGATTACTTACATGGAATCCACATAATGGGTTCATCTTCATAGGCATCACTCAATTTATTGTTTGATTCTCTAGCTAAGAAGAGTAAAATATTAGAGCCCATATTTTCTCTATGTGAGTTGATCATATCAAACCCATGGAAAATCCATTCACAAACAAATAAATGTGACAAAATTAAGTACATGTATCACTTTATTCATTTTATTCTATTATTTACATTTTAAATCATTACTAGAATAAAATTTAGGTGGAAGGAGGTAGATATAAACACTGACATTTGGTCAAGCAAACACAAGTATTATCTATTTTATATTTTTAAGCTCATAATGTTGAATTAAGTTTACATTGTCATGTGTTGTCCTAGTCATATTTATTTTATATCACTCTTTCCTATTGATTTCACTATTTGTTCTAAATTCATGGTCTTCCATGTTATTTTTTGTCTAAGTCACAGTGATCCCTAGTCGTTGTTAGTGTAAGATTTTTCCCACTATTTATTTTTACCTAAACAGTCTATTATCTTGCTTAGGTTAATAATAGATCATGAAAGGAAATATAATTTAAGTCATTTTATAATATTTATTTGAGTTAATTACCTTTTTAGGTGACCTAATTAATCACTATATAATGTAACTTTCTATGTACATTTTGTCTTATTTTCATTAATGTAACTATTTTTTTGTGAAGATAATTTTCCTCCTCTTGTGGTTTTTTATTCATATTTTTGTGTGCTTATTCTCATTAATGTAACTAATTTTTTGTGAAGAAAATATTATTCCTATTGTTATTTTTTATTTAAAATTCACTACTCCATACATATTTTACCTTATGCATTCAACCCTATCAAGTAGATCCTTGATTGTTGCCCACTCTAAAATTGTATCATAGCTACATTGGTAGATGAATCCATCGGTTTCATTATGATATCTTCCATTCTTTATGGATCAAGATTTTCATTAATTTTTTTTTTCTAGGGTTTGGTGGGGTTCTCATAAATATATTTAAATATACATACCTATAGTCTCTAAGTGAAAAAATAATAGTGCCATTATATTTATAAGGTCTGAAATCCTTAAGAATGATTGTAAACATGACTTAGTTTTGTGACATTCCATTTTTGGCAAATTTTTTTAGGTTTCAATGTCATTTTAAAATATAAAAAAAAATATACTTTTCAATTACTTTGAGGAAAAACCATTTCTAGTTTTTTATGTGTTGTCAAGAAATCAAGTGGGTCTCTTTTGGATTTTGAAGAAGTTCCTTGTAATCCACAGTTTTGGAGGTTTTATAGCTTGATGAGATTTTGGCCCCTAACAAGTAATTTTGATAGTTATCATACTTTTATCTGTATCTAAACAAGCCCTATTAGACTTTTCTTGGTAAAAAAATAATCCCATCAAGATTTTTCACCTTGGTAGACATTTGAGTGGTTACTTGTACAATCATTAGATTATGACCCCTAAAAAATCACCTTCTAGGTTTTGACCCTTGTAAAATCACTTGTCAAGTTCTAAACCCTACTCAAGCACCTATCAGGTTCTAATACTTGATCAAACACCTACTATGTTTTGATGCCTACTTAATAACCTATCATGTACCAGTTCATGCTCAAACACATATTAGGTTTTGAAACTTTCTCAAACACTTATTGGGTTCCAACACCTAATCAAATGCTTATTAGGTTATAAAACCTATTAAAACGCTTGTTAGGTTTTAAATATTTCTCAAACATGTCTTAGGATTTGAAATCTACCCAAGGACACCATAAGTTATGAATCCTACTCATGCATGCCCTAGAATCTAACACCCACTCAATCACCCTCTAGATTTTTTTGCTTACATCCAAAATAGGTATTATCCCTTAGTCACATGGAAATTAATCCCATTGTTACTTCCAACCCCAAATTTCATAACATTTTATCCAAAAGGGCATAAGTGTTTTTGTTGGAAGTTGATTACAAATACTTCAACAAAAAATTTCACACCATTTTTTTCAAATTTTTTAAAGTGGATATTTCCCTTGTCAACCATAACTTCAAATGTGCAAAATTTTTAGCCTGTTATTTCTTTTGATGTGTCATTTTATTAGAAAGGATGAGTTTTTCAAGATATACACATTGGTAATATTATCATGCCTTGTAAATTTGAACTTCATTAGATTTAAGGGGGTTATATATTCCTAGTCTTTTAGTACACATACTTATTTTATTCACCATGTATCTAAGTTCTATTCCAATTCTTACACCGTTTAACTATGAAGAGTGGAAATTCAAACATTAAATATTATTAAAGTTTAAAGTATTACACTCACTCATGATGGGTACATAAAATGAACTACCACCTGAGGTAGAAAAGGTAAAGTAGTCCCACAGAAGTGATGAATCCTATGGTCTTCTATGCCTATCTATATCTCGTAACTTTATCTTTCATATTAAACCTATCATTACTCCTAATGAATTATAGACCATATTATAGAAACTCTTTAGGAAGTAGGACATAATGATATCATCAATTTGAACCAAGGTGATTTTGATACCATACAAGACTTATTTAATAAATTTTAAATCACTCAGGTTATAGTTGAAACTATGTGGCATTGATAAAGAGGATGATCAATTGATTCTTTCTATCCTTGCTAAGTTGGGATCTAACTATTCTATCTTTTTTTATACCTTCCATGTCATCAAGTGTGCCATTGGAACTATATGGACTATGTCATCCTTGGATGACTTTGATGTTGACTTGAATCTTAATAAACACAAACTCATTCAAATGGTTATACTAAATTCATATAAATCATATGATTTAATCATAAGTCATGACAAACAGAAGGCTTCTTGTTACAAGCAGAAGAAATAAAATAATAAGAATCCATAGAAAATAAAGGGTAAAAAATCTAATGCTAAGTTCAATGTATCAAAAGAGTCATTCTGAAAGGAAAAACCTAAGAAAAAGTAACTCACATGTGGCCACTATAAGAAATATGGGCATGATGAATCTAAATGCATGAAGAAAAAAATTGACCAACTAAAAAAAATAATTGATAAGCACAACATTAGTGTCCTTAAGTATTTTAATCAAAGTTCACCAGAATAGGAGTCTTGTAAGGTAAAAGGTAGTAAGAATGGAAAAGATAAAGTAAAAGAACTTATTATAGTTACATCCTATCCTTCCACATGGGTTATTGATTTTGGTTCATCACACCACATGGTTTCAAGAGAAGACATGTTCTCATCCATATAACCCTATTTGATGCCTTCCATATTTTTAGGTGATGATACTTTCATAGAAGTTACTGAGTGGTTCTATTGAAGTGAATGATGGTAAATTTCATGATTTTCTATGTGTTCCATCTTTATTTTCCAATATCTCATCTATTTATTAGATTACTCACATCAATTCACAAAATAAAGTTGAGTTCACACCCAATTATATGGTATTAGAGAAGTAAACAATGATGTTATTATTGCATTTGAGAAAGTAGATCACCATTAATAATTGTATTATTTCTCACATTTTACTCTTGATAAACTCTTTATGACATTGATCACACATTCAAATAGGGTGAGTAAATTATGGCATGAATATTTCATCCATCTTAATTATCACTATCTAGAGTAACTCAGTCATCAAGACATGGTTTCAGGGTTGACACAAGTCATGTTTTTTGATAGAGTTTACCAGGGTTACATACTTAATAAGCATATTGAGTATAATTATGACAAAGAGAAATAACAGAGATAGGTGTTGAACATTGTCATTGATTAAGAGGGAGATTGTTGAGCATTGACGTTGAGTGTTGATCCTTGGTATTTAATGTTATCATTGATGTAAAAGGTCCTTTGAAGGTGCATGGTTCTATCATTGATGTCAATATAATATCATTTATGCTAAATTTTCTTGTGAAGGTTCATGGCAAATTAATCTTTGAGGTATGTAAATGATGAGTTATGTTGCAAACATAGAGAGTATAGTTATTGTATGAAAGTCATAATGTGATAATATTATTTGAATAATGTTTGCATATTAGCTTAAGAGATATCATTGAGAACTATCATGAGTGGTATAGGTCAATATGCCAAGTGTTAATTATCTTGAAAAGCTTTATCTAGACCTTGTGAGAAGGTATGTGTAGGTAGGATGATGAAATGAGTAAGCTCTAAATAAAAAGTTGTGTGATATAAAGATTTATGTAAGTAGTTCCAAAGATGTTCTAAATGAGCTATGAAGATGTGAATAAACTAAATAATACTTAGGAATGTTTAAGCATGAGAGAGGTCAATTAAGTTTGTACTTGAGGTATTGAGTACCTTCAAAATTATTATAAGGTAGGCTCTGAAGATCTATGTATACATATATGATGATGCTACAAAGATCCTTAGTCAAGCTCTAAAAATTTGTAAGAAGCTTCATAGATGATTTTTTGAAGCTCAAAATAAAAGTGAGTTTATGAGGTCTCTTAAGCATACACAAGAGTCATTGGAACACTACAGATTTCCAAAGTGAAGTCTACAAGGTGGTTAGAAGGTTAGATTAAAGATCTAATGAGACTTGCAGGTCAAGTCTTAAAAAACAAAAAGAGAGATTATGGATAGATAGGTTATTAGGATAGGTTTCCAAGAAATGATTGAGAAGGTGATCATTGAAAAAGGATATTCAAGTTGTTTTTATCATGTGCATGAAGTTTCAGGTCATGGTTTGAAAGAAAAGACTTGAAAAGTGTTTTAAGGTCTCTCGAGTGCATTAAATGAGGAGTTGTCTACTTGAGAAGGTTCTTTTTAAAGTGATCTCTAGCACATGAGAAATTTTCATGAGAATATAATTTCAAATTTCAAAGCACATGAGAATATATTAAACATCAAGTCATTGTTAGGGTTCTATCTCAAATTTCAAAGCATTATTTCTGGAAATGGGATCTAAGTTTTATGAATGATCATTAAAATTGAAAGATGGTCTAAACCCTCATAAAACCATAACAATGACTTGATGTTGAATATATTATTCTAAAGATCTCAAAATGGTTTGATATTTCTAGACAAGTTATTTTAGGTTGAATCTAACTCTCCTAGGCATCTTCTGGTGTGATTAGTTTCTCAAGTGAGTGAACATACCCTACAAGCAAGTGCTTCTTTTTTGGAGATCTATTTTAGTAGGCAGAGTTAACCAAGTCAAAGTTGATAAGTGGATGAAGATAAAAGTCTTATAATTTTATTTATGATCCATGAATTTTTTAAGATATTTTAGATATCTTAGGTGTTCAAACTTGGTGATACAAGTTGGCTAGTCGTTAACAAACCTAGCAGTACAGATAGTAAGAAAATCAAGCAAAAGTGAGAAGATGATTCTTGATGTGTTTTAATGTAAGAGTGATGAATTGATAGGAATGATTATGTTTTATGGGACTTAAATAATGTATCCATGATTTTCAAAATATTTAAAATTAGTTTAAGAGTTTAGAACATTGAAGCCAAAATGGCTTATTTGACTAAGTAGAGTCTATGAGATAGAAGATCAACAAATTAGTTTTCAAAACCAATATTTTCAATTAAGAGATTATGATATATTTGATAAAGGTTAATATAATTATGTTATAATATCATTTTCATACACTAAAATCCCATGAATGCATTCAATCAACTATCATAAGTTCATGTTTCCTTGATTATGTTTTGAAGTTAGTTGGTAGTTTTGAGTAAGCATGTTGCAGAGAAGTGTTTGAGCATATATACCCTAAGTTGAAGCATTATATGTAGTTTGTGATGATCCTAAGTTCTTGAGATTTTTTAATATGTATTTTTTTTCATGGTTATTTATAAAAATTAAGTATATGCCTCAGTTGTTCAAGATAGAGTTCATGTATATGCATAGACCTTTTATAAACAATGTTTTGAGAAAGGGGTCATGTGGTGGTTGGACCTAAAATGTATTTTGGACCTAAATTTAATTTTTATAAGGTATATTTTAGTGTTATATGATGTTTTACTATTGTTTTAGGTGTTTGAATATGATCCAATAAAGATCAAATGGTAACGTGTTGTTAAGAAGAACTATTAGGTCTACATGAAGCCTAAAAGAGGAGTAAGTGCTAATTGAGGTATGAAAAACTTAATTTATTGATTTATTAATGAATAAGGCATGATATTTTAATATTATAATAACTATTCATGTCTGATCTAAGTGATTTGAATGTGTGGCTGACTAAGAAGGATATGATCAAGTGATTTGTATAAAATCAAGGTAATTTAAACCTATTTGGTGTGCTAAAAGTGTGAGAAGAAAATAAGTGAATGATATAGATAATTTGGGATAATAATGAGGTCATGTGAACCATAAGATATATGCCATGAATATATAATATAGGTTATAAATATGAGGATCAAGGTCAAAAATACATAATCAAGGCATGAAGAGGGATAATTGAGTAAAGAAGGCTAGAAGCCAGTTTGAGAAGGACAAAAATGAGAAAAGATATTAAAAAGAAGATCATCATATGTTTTATGTGAAACAAATTATTATTAAGGTGATCAAGTGTTTTAGGTGGCTGATTTGGTGTTGAGTCATCTAGGGGGTGGTACCTCCTTACAAGTGGGTACTTATAAAAGCCTAGCTGATTTGGTGCTGAGTTAGTTGGGGTTGGTGATCCATGTGGAGTTGGTGATTCACTAAACATTGATGTTTGTCTTATAATAATGTAGTACATTTGATTCATCAGTGGGTTTTCATCCCTTTAAATTTTTCTTACATATATTCTATGTTTATGTGTTTTATGCTTTTATGATTTGGTGCTTATGCTTGCTAAGATGAACATGTTTATTATAATGATTCATATATGATTAAGTAGAATTGAATGAAAAGTTTTGATGACTAATTCACCCCCCTCTCAATCATCTTGTTTCCAACAATTTGTATTAGATCATGGTCATTTGAAATAGGTTCAAAAACCTAAAGGAGATCCTTAGAAGCAAGGATGGCTAGTCAACAAAATCAAGGTGGTTTCTATAATAGTAAGGATTTTTTATTCAATGGATCTAAATATGCCTTTTAAAATTTTAGAGTGAAGATATATCTAATCTCACAAGGACATGATATTTTGTAGTTAGTTGTAGATGGCTATATTACACCTCCTATTCCATGAACACATGCAATAGGCAAAAAGGCTAGTGAAATTAACTCCAAGGCAATGAATTGCATTTTGTGTGGCCTATCAGAGGTAAATATTGTAAAGGTAATGTATTGTGTACTATCCAAATATATATGGGATAAATTAAAGACCATCTATGAAGGAGACACCAAGGTGAATTTAGACAAGTTGTAGACCCATAAAACATATTTTGAAATCTTAAAGATAAATGAAGATGAAATTATTGCACTCTACCTATTGAGGGTTGATGAAGTTTTCAATACATTAGAGGATTGGGAGAAGAATTGAAAGAGTCTACTATTATCCAAAAGGTTTTGAGATCACTAACTCCTAAGATTGAATCTAAGGTGTCAACAGTATAAGAGATTCAATATTTAGACAAGCTAGAGATGGATGGGATTCCTATCATATAGACTTCCTGTGAAATGAGAACAAATGAAGGAAGACCTCCCAAGATGGAAGCAACTTTCAAAGTTGAAAATAATTCAAAGGATAAGAAGTTCAAAGATGAGGTATGTTTATATATTGATGATGATGAACTCATATCTATGTTTGCTATAAAGTTAAGGTTTGGATTAGGTAAGTACAAGGGTAAGTTACCATTAAAATGTTTCAACTATGGAAATATTGGTCACTTTACAACAAGTGTCCTAACAAAGATAATTCTGAGCATAATGAAGAACATGATGAACACCATGGAGATGATATAAAAGTCTACAAGTCTAAAAATAATAAGAGATATTTTAAGAAGAATGAAAAAATAAAAGGATCATGAAAAAATAAGAAGAGTTTCTATGCCAAAAAATACAACTCATTTGATATAAGTGATTTATACACATCTAACATTGATGATGATGGTAATGAATATAAACATGATAATAGTGAAACTTTTCTCATAGGCATAGAATTAAGTAATTAAGGTTTTTCAAATGGAAAGGGACTTATGGTCGATATAGAATCAGATGACATATACTATGATAGTGAAGAAGGACAAGCTAAAGTGGATCTTGAAGCGAAGTAGATACCTTAAAAGAGTTGAAGCTTATGAAGAAGAATAAAAAGAAACTAAAGTCATTAGTTTAGGAATATGAAGAAAAGATCAGTTTGTTTGAGGAAAGGTTGAGCAACACTTCTAAAGAGTATGAAGAGATCATCCAACAAGTAGAAACCCATATGGATATTATGACAGCAAGCCTAAAAGCTAAAGAAGAATATTGCATCGGGTATGAAATTGAAGTAGAATCTCTGAAATCTAAGTTGGATCAAGTATCTATCAAGATGAAGATCTTTGTGAAGATTAAAAAGAGCACCAAGTCTCTTGATGATATCCTAAATAGTCAAAAGTCTACAAGTGACAAGATAGGTCTTGGTTTCAAAGAAGACCAAAAAAAGGCACTTCAAGTCAAGGAAAATATTGTTGACAACAAGAAGGTTAACATGAAAAGACTTATCAGATAGCCTAATTCTATAAGGTATGTTATCTCTTTCAATTTTTACTATTTTCAATGTATTCAATTTGTTCACAGAGCAAGAGAATGTAGAAGAGCCTCCAAGAATGATTACTCATAGAACTATGGCAGAAGTCACAATTCACATTAGTTATATAGTATGTACAAAGTGGTGTGTAATAGTTATCATAATATAAGACACATTGAAATATTTTGTCCTAACAGAGCTAGAAGATCATCAATTCAAAACAAGAATTTTGAAGCTCCTAGCATGAAATAAAGAAGGAAAATTAATGTATGGAAACCAGAGGTAGTAAAGACAAGTCATGATCAATCTACAAGCTCAAGTGGACTAATTATAGAGATAAAACATGCCTCAAATGAGAAATCAAGTAAGAAATGTTTATTGTTAGCTCAAATTGATGATCAAATGGCAGATGATGATATCAAGGCTATAATACTAATCAATTCTAGAAGCATGTTCAAGAATATTCAGTCTTATGAAATGATGGAGATCTAGGAATCTTTTGAGTTCATGTTTCTTTAGTTCCCTATAAAAAGTGGTGGTTCCATTAAGCTTCATCGAGACATTATTCTATTAACAAAAGCATGAGGTTATCATCAAATAATGTTTCTTTTTAAGAATATTTTAGGTTGTCTATGTTATAAGCAAAGAGATGAAGATGGATATTATCCATTCCTATGTTGACAACTCTAAAGTCAAAGTATAGATAATTAGCATATAAGAGGTAAGATTTTGGTATCTATTTGTGTGAATAATTGAGCTTGATCTCTGAAAACAAAGGAGGAGTCCCTAATTCTATAGTTACTATCAAGTATTGGATAGCCTTGTGTGTGATCAAGAGTTTGATCTTTTATAGTCATATCAAAGAACGTAAGTTATTTGAATTTATAGTTCTTTGAAAGAAGATATGCTTGATCTAAGGGGGATATTGGTAGATCTATGTTTTTTATCAAGAAAGAGATTATTTTTTTATATACATGGAGTTAAGGAGAGATTGTGTTTGAGATTCTTGATAGAATTTTTTTGTTGAGATTTTGATGGATCAATTGGAAGAGTGACCTAATTGAGAGAATTTTTTGAGAAAGGTTGTCATAGGTAGATTTCCATAGTTTTTGAAGACTATGTGCCATATAGTATCTTTGAGAGATAGTATCAACTCAAAGGGAGAGAATATGATTTTAATAGTTATAGGTGACCCTTGATGTCTACTAATAATAGAAACATGGTGTATACTTGGTTTGAAGGGTAGCTATTCAATTTGTTAACTGAGCTTGATCTATGTTCAAGTGATCTTATAATCTGAGTTCATTCTAAAAGAGATGATAGTTATGAAATATCTTTATCATCAATGTCAAATGGGAAGAAAGATCATATAATATTAAATAGGGATAAAGATTAGAAAAAGTGATGAAAATCAAGAACTAGGTCTAAGAGATGATTGGCATTAGGAGTGGTTGACACAAGTTTCTGAGTGTGTTTTTTATTAATGACAAAAGGAAAGATTGTTGAACATTATCATTGATTAAGAAGGAGATTATTGATCATTGGCATTGAGTGTTGATCCCTGGTATTTAATGTTGTCATTGATGTCAAAGGTTTTAATTAAGGTGCATTATTATATCATTGATATTAATCTAATATCACTAATGTCAAACGTTCTTATAAAGTTACATAATTAATTAAGCTTTGAGGTATGTAAATGAAGAGTTCTATTGCTATCATAGAGAGTGTAGTTGTTGTATGAAAGCAATAATGTGAGAATACTATTTAAAGAATGTTATGATATTAGCTTAAGTGATATTACTGAGAATCATCATGAGTGGTACAAGTTAGTATGTTAAGTGTCAAGTAACTTGTAAATATTTATCTAGACCTTATGAGAAGGTATTTGGAGGTATGATGGTTAAATGAGTAAGCTTTGAAGAAGAAGTTGTATGCTGTGAAGATATGTGTAAGTAGTTACGAAGATATTCCAAATGAGATACAAAGATGTGAATACTCAAAAGAATACTTTATAGTTTTTTACCATGAGAGAGATCATTTGAATTTATACTTGAGATGTTGATGACCTTCAAAATGATTATAAGGTCAGCTCTGAAGATCTATGTCTGCAACTTTAAAGATGCTATGAATATCCTTAGTTAAGATCTAAAGATCTGTAAGAAGATTTGAGGATGATTTATTAATGCTTAGAATAAGATTGAGTTGATGAGGTTTTTTTAGCATACACAATAGGTATTGGAACATTGGATAGTTTTAAGGTGAAATCTATAGGGTGACTAGAAGGTCAGATTCAAGGTTTAATGAGACTTGTATGTCATGTCTTAGAAAGAAAAAAGAGAGATGGTGAACAAATAGGGTATAATGATTAGTTCTCAAGACATGAGTGAGTAAGTGATCATTGAAAAAATATATTCAAGTTTTTTTTTAGTATGTGCATGAATTTCTAGGTCATCATTTGAAAGAAAAGGATTGAAAAGTGTTTTAAGGTCTCTCGAGTGCATATAATGAAAATTTGTCTACCCAAGAAGGTTTTTTTTAAAGTCCTCATTGACAAGTGAAATATCTACATTAGAATATATTTTTTTCATGGTAGATGAGTAAGGGTTCTATCTCAACGTTCCAAGCATTGGTTTCTAGAAATATGAGCTAAGTTTTATGAATAATTGTTAAGACTCGAAGATGGTTTAAACACTCATAGAACCCTAAAAATGACCTAATATTGAAGATATTGTTTTAAAGAGGTCATAATTGTTTGATATGTCTAGACACGTTATTAGAGTTTGAATTCAATTCTCATGGACATATCCTGGTGTGATTGGTTTCTCAGGTGAGTGAGCAGACCCTATAGTCAAGTTTTTGTCCTTTGGAGATTTGTTATAATAGGTAGGGTTTACCAAGTCAAAATTTCTAAGTAGATGAATATAAAAGTGTGAGACTTTTAGTTATAATCCATGAAAGTTTATAAATATTTTCCATATATTAGGTGTGCAAAGTTGGTGATACAAGTTGGTCAGTCATTTGTAGAAGTGAGAAGATGATTCCTGATGTGTTTTCATTAGGAGTGATGCATTAACATAAATGATGTTGTTTTTTAGGACTTAAATAATCTATCCATGCCTTATAGAAGATAATAAGTCAATGTAAGAGGTTTGAGCATTGAAGCCGAAATGGCTTGTCTAGCTAAGTAGAGTCTATGTGAGAGAATATCAACAAATTGGTCTATAAGACAAATAGTTTACATTAAGATATTATGATATTTTTATGAAGTTTTATATAAGGATTTTATAATATATTTTTCATACATTTAAATCCCTTGAATGAATTCAATCATCTGTCATAAGTTCATGTTTCCTTGATTGTGTCTTAAAGTTAATTGGAAATTCTAATTAAGCATATCATAGAGAAGTGCTTGAATTTTATATACCTTGATTTAAAGCATTAAATGAAGTTTGGATTGACATTGAGTTCATTAGGTTATTTAATATGTAATTTATTTCCATGGTTGTTTGTAAAAATTAAGTATACGCCTCAGTTATTTATGATAGAGTTCTTGTATATACATAAACCTTTTTATAAACAGTGTTTTGAGAAAGGGTTCAATTGGTTGTTGGAATTAAAAGGTGTTGTGGACATGAATTAAAATTGGATAAGGTATATTGGAGTGTCATATGATGTTTTTTGAGGTCTTTTAATATTCAAAAATAAATATAAAAGGTTAATGTGTTTTTAAAAAGACTTATTAGGTCTCCATTAATCCTACAAGATGAGTAAGAGATAACTGAGCTATGGAAAACCTAATTTAATTATTGATTCAAGATTAAGGCATGTTATTTTAATATCCTAAGACATATTCATGGATGACCTAAATTATTTTATTGTGTGGATAAATAAGAAAAGGTAGTTTAGGCCTATTATGTGTGCTAAGAGTGTGACAAGAAAACAAGAGAATGATATAGATCATTAGGGTACATAAGGAGGTTATGCATACCATAATATATATTTCATGAATATATAACAAATGTTTTTAATATGAGGATTATGTTCAAAAAACCTAATCAATTCATGAAGAGGGCTAGTTTAGCAAAGAAGATTAGAAGCCACTTTGAGAAGTACAAAAGTGAGTGAAGAGTTGAAGGAGAAGATCATCATCTACTATTTGAAAAATAAAGTATTTTGAAGTTGATCAAGTGTTTTAGGTGGCTGAGTTGGTGTAAATTCATCTATGTAGTTGGTGTATCCTTGCAAGTAGGTGCTTATTAAATTCTAGTTGAGTTGGTGTTGTGCTAATTGCGATTGGTGCTCGATGTGGAGTTGGTGATTCAATAAAGATTTATGTTTGTCTTATATTACTTTATTCCATTTTATTAATTAGTGGGTTTTAATCCCTTTATGTATTTCCCATGTATATGTTGTGTTTGTGTGTTTCATGCTTTTATGATTTAGTGCTTATGCTTGTTAAGATGAGCATGCTTGTTAAAATGGTTCATATATGATTAAGTGGAATTGAATGAGAAGTTTTGAGGACTGATTCACTTCACCTCTTTATCATATCTTTTAAAATAAAAGGAACAACTTTTGGAGATCACCCATAGTGAAATTGTTGTTCCATTTATAAAACCTTCATTCAATAGGACAAATTACATTCTAATATACCAATTTTGGAAATATTGGAGTCATATTCCTAATTTAGTTAAGGGTCTGAGTTAATTACATCAATAAATAATATGTAAATAATTAAGCTACTAATTTATATATTTAATTTCAATTTTAACCTTTCTAAAAATAGTAATAAATATGGAGAAAATAAGACTTAGCTAGAAACAGACTAAGACAGTTGAGATAAGGTCTAAAATTCATTGTACAAGACTATGATAGTGTAATAAATTAGGATCTAGTCTTTATTTTGTGAAAGGATAGGACCAAAAAAGTAGTACACCCTAGGGTCTCTCACTCTAGTACTTTTTTTCTACTATTGTCTAAGAGACTTAAGATTTTTAGGTTTTATTTGCTATCCCTACATGAGCCTACCTATGAAATTTTGGATGTTGGATAAATAGGAAACTCCTTATAGATCTAATTTAGTCTTCGAACCCTAGATTCCATGATGCTATGACAAAATTTATGAAATAGGTTGGGTTATGTGTGTAAGATGCACTAAACATGTATCCACACCCCTTATGTGGGCACATGGCCTACATACCAATACTTCGAAGAGGGATAAATCCATATGTAGTTCTCCCACTTGATGTGCTTTATAAAATAGTGTACATGAAGATAAAAAATGATAAATTAGGTGTGCTCGAGAGGTGGCTAGGGACCAGTGTAAGGGTTTTAATAAGCCTTTGGATGTACTAGATGATTGTCTGCAAACAATAAGGAAATATGCCTGAGTAGTCTTGTTTATATTCTTGTTTGCTTTTGTGATATTTGCCAACCCCTTCTAAATGAAATTTGAATGGGATTCTATAGAGATATATTAGTCATGGGTTTAATATATCCACATTAGGCCAACAAAAAAAAGGATAAGAACTATAAGTGACCATTGGAGGTAAAAATTCACTTGGATAAGAGTTTTGTAAATGGACACCCTAGGCTCCAGTACTATAGTCCAAGTTGAGTACTATTGTATTAAAGGTATGGGACCTATGGGGATAGTATTGACCCTAGAAATTCTATCTAGAGGAGGTAAAATCATTTTTTGGAGGGTTATGAATGATTGGTAATCAGTGAAAAGGTGCCTAAAAGGGTCATGAGAGAAAGAAAGAAGGACCTATGGGTTAGGTGTCACAAGCCACACTCAAGTTACCAATTTTCACATTTTATATCACTACATTCCCCGCCTTTTATTCTAGTGATGTAGAAAAGAAAAATACTAGGATAAAGAAAAAATAGAAAGCATAGCTTAACTTACTTTCAAGGGTGAAGATCATGAAGTTGTGTGATGATGGGTGTTCATAGAGAGAGTATGTTTTGAAGTGTAAATTTTCAAGAGAAAACAAAGAATAGATTAGTTCTTACAAGATATGTTATATCTAAAATAAGAATATACAAATTTGGGTAAGAAAGAGGAAGAGAAAGGAATAAATACACCTCCTTAGGTATTCAAACCAATAAAAAACTATTGTGATGTTGAGTGATGCTAGGAATGTACTATACCAAGAGTAATATCATGAATGGAGCTACATGCTGAATTCCCCAAGGGTGTATCAAGAATGCAAATACTAACCCTTTAGATCCATCATCACCCACTAAGTAAAGTTATGTTATCATACATGTTTTGATCAATGTTTAGACTATGTATCCAATCCCTCTAAGTAGGTGGCTCAAGAATACAAAGTCTAGCTAGTCCTTTGGCTCCATTATTTCCTTGTGAAGTGAAGCTATAAAATGATACCAGTTTGAATGTGTGTCATATGATATGGCTATTGAATCCCATAAATTCTCTATAATCTAAAAATGTGGCATGGATAGTTGAATGTATACTAGAAACTAGGCTAATATTAGCCAACTCAGAAAAGATGGAGATTAGGCTTGTATGAAAGCCACTTCAAAACTAGGCAATAAGCTTATGTGGAAGCCACTCAAAAATGATGGAGATTAGGATTATATGAAATCCACTCCATAATGATTCCAACCACACATAGATGGAATAAGGAATGCAACTACTGAGAATTCCTGGGTAATAATCTAAGCTTGAAAAGAAAATAAGTCAAATGTGCCATGCACATTGCCCCCAATCACTGGTGTTTATAACATCAATTTTGATTTGGAAGTTATAAAAATTGCCTAATCTAAAACTAGAAGCGAGATCCATCATGCCACGTATGATGCCCCCTATATCTAGATTCTATGAAAAAAAACTATACTAAAACTGTTGAATCTAAACTGGTCTATATGTACAAAATTATAGCTAAGCTTACCCTTTTGCCTATTTCTATAAAATCTAGTTTTTTTTTTGCTATTTGGATAGGAGCACTAAAATTGGACACCCCATTATCTAGTGTTGTAGTCCAATATTGGTGCTATGGTCCTATGTTTATTATGATGATTATTCTATCATTATCACTGTCTACCTAGTCTATTTTATCTAGTTTCAAGTCTGGTTGTTATTCTGGGTGTTCTGAATGCTAACTTTTTGACCGATGGGATCTTTGATATTTATTAAAAAAACCCTATTTGTTTCCCCCTCTTTAAGCATAGGAATGAAGACCCTATAATTATTATCCTTAGAATAAATAGCCCTACAAGTGTGATATGCTACAAAGTACATGATATAACAATGAAAATTGATAATATATCTCAAGATATAGCATGGTTTGTAATGAAGATTGTTAGATCAACATGAGTATGCCTAAATAGATATAACAATGTAATAACATGTGCAATGTACTAAATTAAAAATGAAAAGATTAGTTATGAGTTATTATTTGTCTAGGAGGGATGGATCATAATGTCCATCATGATATCTAATAATGAAAGATAATGCATGAAGTGGATCATGGCATTACAAATAATGAGAATCAAACAAGAAAATAAGCATGCAAGGTAAGAAGCAAGAAACATACAAAAGTGGCCAAGTGGTTAAGAAAACAAGGGACATGGGCTCATGTCACTCAAACTATAAATCAATCATACAAGGCATGTTCAAATCCCACATACACATTCAATTAGAAAAAAACAAGGTTGGCATGAAATCCACAATCACATAGAAGATTACAAGCAAACAATATTGGAAAATGTCCTAAGGCACACAAATAAATAGAATCAAATGACATTGGAAAATGTCCTAAGTCACATACAATAAAAAAAACAACTGATAAATGCAATCACATCTAGCTACACAAAATAATAAAGGAAATCATGTAATATACTTGAAATACAATCACATCTAACTAATCAAAGTAAGAAGTGAAAGTATTTAAGACATGTAGTACATGACTAGGTATATGCTAAGAAATACATGAGTGTTGTATACTAGAGAATGTCAATTGAGTAATATATGTAAGCTAGTAATTAGTGTACATCAACATGATAACTAGAGTGTGTGGTGTAGGGATGACATAACTTGGATGTTATATTCATGTAGAAAATGCAACTAGGGGGTAGATATATCGATGTATTACTTGAATTTAGAAGTAAGATGCCTTCTTAATGGGTAGAGTGAAGCAATAAATGATCTAGATGTCACAAGCCACACTCAAGTTACCACTTTTCAAATTTTATATGACTACATTTACCTCCCCCCCTTTATTCTAGTAATGCAACAAAGTGAAATACTAGGATAAAGGAAAAATATAAAGCATACTTGAACTTACCTATACGGGTCAAGCTCATGAAGTTGTGTGATGTTAGGTGTACATAGAGAGAGCACGTTGTGAAGTGTAAATCTACAAGAGAAAATAAAGAGTATATCAGTTATTATCATATACACTATATCTAAAATAGGAATGTATAAATTTGGGTAGTAGAGAGAGGAATAAAAAGTAATGAATACATCTCACTGGGTGGTATGTGGACCAATACAAAACCTATTGTAATGCTAAGTGATGTTGGGTATGTGTTTTACCAAGAGTAATATCATGAATGAAGTTTGAGTGATCAATTCCCTGAAGGTGGCTCAAGAATGCAAAGCCTAGCCCTTTAGCTCCATCATTTTCTACTAAGTGAAGCTATGTGATTATGCATGTGCCAGTCAATGTTTAGATAATGTATCCAATCCATCTAAGTAGGTGTCTCAAGAATACAAAGGCTAGCTAGTCTTTTGGCTCCATCGTTGCCTTATGAAATGAAGCTATAAATTGACATCAGTATGCATGCGTGTCATATGAGATGGCTCTTGAAGCCCATGAATGCTCTATAATCTGATAATGTCGCATGGATAATTGAATTTGTACTAGAAAATAGGCCAATCTTAGCCAACTCATAAAAGGTGGAGATTAGGCTTGTATTAAAACCACTCCAATACTGGGCATTAGGATTATGTGAAAGCCACTAAAAAATGATGGAGATTAGGCTTCTATTCAATCCAATCCAAGATGATGCCAAACACCTGTAGATGGAATAAGGCACACAAATACTAAGAATGCCTAGGTAATAAACTAAACTCAGAAAGAAAGGATTTTGAAAGTTTGTATTATTTTTGGTATTTTTTATATAAGCTATGTATAATAAATCATGAGGAGGCTATGTATAAGAAATTGAAAAGGAGATATGTAAAATTAAGAAAAAATAAACTGTGTACAAGTAAGGTTGAGAAAAAATGATACTAACCGATGAGTCTCATGGGAGACTCCCTATCATGGTGTCCTATATCAAGGAGAGGGATTGTGCATGATCATGTAACATGATGGAAGGGCTAAGCATGTGGCTCTAAAAGTGGTATATGCTATAAATGATGTCATATATCTAAAGTAGAAACTAATTGTGGGGTCTCTTTATAAATTTGATAAGTGGATGAAATTATAAGTCTCTTAGGTACCCATCTAGTAGTAGGAAACTGTCTCTGAATATGTATTTTGTGTAGAGGTATGAGACCTAAATGAGACTGCCCTGGGTGTGAACACTATATCTAGAAGTTGTCTAGAATTCTGAAGCTATAGTTTCTCTAAAAGATACCTTTGTAAAAGTTTATGAACTCTTTGTACTGGTGATGGAGGCCTCAACTATGTATAAATTTGAACTAGAGGAAGAACTAAAACTGGAGGAGAAACTAAAACTAGTGGTGGAACTAAAATTGGTGACTGCCAAATAGTAGATGGCTCTAAAGTGGGGAGTGATAACTCATATGAAACTCCACCAATTGTAATAACCTAATTAGTATGAATGAATTTCATGCATATATGAACTGTAGAAGGTGCTACTCAAAGTTTTTGAATCCACAGTTGACAAAGTAACATATCAAAAACTCCTACACTAGGAAGAATAATCAATGGTGTAGCCATATGTGTTGGACTAACTTGTAGAGGAAGTATAATCTCACCCAATGAAATCTATATGTACCCATTGAATCTATTGATAACTATGTTCTTTGGGGTAATATACTACATTGAATATCCCATATGCTATAATAATGTCATAGTGTACATGTTCACACTAGATCCATTATTTATTAGAACACTATGAATAGGATGATTATGAATGTAAGCTTTGATAAATAGTGCATGATAATCTAAATCATTGTCAATGATCTTATCCTCTAAGAAGGATATGGAATGTCTATCTAAAACTATGGAATTGTATAGACCAATCATTTTTCTCAAAGGGTGTAACTCAATTAAAGGTGCCCTATATGTAGATGGTGGTGGATGTGCATTATATGCATGGTGAACACCTGATGTATCCCCTATCTCTTGTTTAGAATTCTTTGGGAAAGTATTTTTGAAGATTTTAAAAGCTTTATCTTTTGTTTGGTTTACCTGAAGAGGCTCAACTAAAGTTCCAAGAATAATAACATTGCCACCTATCAAGTCTTGTATCTTGTGTTTAAAACTAATGCATTTATTTGTTATGTGGCTTGGTACCCTATGAAAATTACAAAATGAATTTTGATCATAACCCCATGGAAGAGGCTTTGTTGGATCAACTTCTTGAATAGGAGGTAGAGATATGATAGTGAATTCCAAAAGGTACTATAAAACATTGGCTAGAGAAACTAGTAAATTGGAAAAAGTTCACCGAAAAGGTGATAATAAAACCACTCGTTGAGGGGGCTCTGAAGCTATATTAACTATTGGTTGATTTTGACTCTCACTATCATTGATATTTACTTTGTATGGGAATTTTTTGTTACTCTTGTTTTTAATTTTTGATATGCTCATGTACTTGAGTTTGCCCATTAATTTGACTTTCCTTTGTTTTACTGTATGACATAACTCAGTGAAAGAAGAGAAACTTTTGAACATTATTGACTCATGCAAAGTTGGTTGAAGACTTTGTTTGAAGAGATATTATAACTCTTGATCAACCATGGGGCTAATAATCTTAACCAAGATAATCTTATATCAAAGAACATAATCTGTGAGATGATTGTTTGAATTTTGTTTTTATTGTGTAACTTGGGCATAAGAAACCTTGTCACTTATGTTAATGCTGAAATGAGCTAGAAACATGTCATCTAAAGTATTGAATGCATTGACCACCTGATTTGGTAGACAATAGAACCATTATAAAGCATAATATTTTAGACTCTATGAAAATATATTGGTTAGTACCCAATCATTTGCCATATAGTCCAAGCATGTTGCATGAAAAACTCTCACATGTGTCTCTAGGTCACTCTTTCCATCATATAGAGTGAGCTTGGGTTGAATAAAACCTCATGGTAAGGGTGTCAAATAAATATGATGTGTTAATGGTGTATGAAGTATTGTAAAATAATCCAAGCCTTGTGTAGGTCTAAATTCACCTTGCTCAAGGTTTAACACCTTAGATTGAAGATATTTTATCTCTTATACAAGGACTATCACATCAGGGGACAAAGATGTACTGGTTATAGCTAGTGGTGGCATAGAGGTAGGTTGGGATGTTATACAGAGTTTTTGAGACATAATTTCCCCTATATTTTCATGTGTAACTAGTTTCTATGAAGGAATGGAAGACTCAACTTGTTTATCCATTTTGATTTCCATGATATATTGTAGGATAAGAGTATGATCTTAGGGATGATCCCTGAGTCTTTCTCAAAAACTTTATAGGATCAAATATTTGTTGAGGACAACTTAACTATCAATAATAGGTGGAATTGGATCAAGAGTATGATGTGGTGGATCATGAACATCAGTGTTTGTATAATAATATTTATTCTCATACTTCTCATTATAAAAATTGTCCTCATGGAAATTGGTGTAATCTGGATGTTTAGGATCTATAGTAGGAACTTGAGCTAGTTATTTACCCATGGTATATGGTTGGGTTGAAGGAATTTGAGTGAATTCATGAGGGTTGCCACTAAATATTTCACTTCATCTCAAAGGAAGAGATGTAAGGAGCTTAGATGGCATAAGGAAAATAACTTGGAAAATAAAAAAGCACATTAAACAAATATAATCTAAACAATGAACTGGAATATGCATAAAAAGGATACAAATGCTCAAAAACATGTAAGGTGATATATTAAAAGCAATGGGACATAGTATATACAACTAGTGTTTTGAAAAATGATATTTTAAAAATTATTAAGAAATTTTAAAATTTAATGTGAAATTTTTATTTAAATATGCAGGTAAAAAATTAAAAAAATATTGGAAAATTCTTGTTTTGAAAGGACCTAGTATGCATAACTAGGGTTTTGCAAAAAATATTATTTTTAAAATTACTATGGAATTTTAAAAATTAAAGTGAATTTTTTATTTAAATATGCAAGTAAAAAATTATAAAATATTTCTAAAATTAGCAAGAAATTATTCTTAGGGTTTCTAGGGTTTCTGTGTGAACAAGGATCTAGTAAATTTGACTGGGGTTTGAAATAAATTATTTTTAAAATAAAATTGATAAAATTTAAAAATTAAATGTGAATTTTTATTTAAAATATGAAAGTAAAATCATAAAATTATTGGCAAAATCAACAAGGAATTTACCCTAGGGCTTTTAAGGTTTTTATGCGCAAATAATGTAAGTGAGGTTCACCAAATGATTTAACAATTTTATGAATATTAGAGTCTTATTCCTAACTTGGTTAAGGGTCTGATTTAATTAAATTAGTAAACAATATTTTAATAATTAAGCTACTAATTTGTATAATTTAATTGTAATTTAAACCTTTCTAAAAATAGTAATAATGTGGAGAAAATAAGACTTAGCTAGAAACAAACTAAGATGGATAAGATATGGTCTAAAATTTACTATGTATGACTAGGATAGTGTCACAAATCAATATATAGCCTTCATTTTGTGAAAGTTCAAGAGAACCAAAATATGACACCTTAGGGTCTAGTGATATATTCCTCTTCTATCACTATTGTCTAGGAGACTTGAGCTTTTTTGGGTTTTTTCTATTGTCCATATGTGAGCCTAGTTGTGAAATTTTAGATGCTAGATATATAAAAAAACTCCCTATAGATCTGATTTAGTCTTAAAACCCTATATTCCATGATGCTTTGAAAAAATTTGAGAAATCGGTGGGGTTAGTGTGTGTAAGATATACTAAACGTGTATCCACACCCCTTGTGCGGGCATACTACCTACATACTAATACTCTTAAGAGTGATCAAGCCATATGTAGTGTTAACTATTTTTCACTCCCAAGTTTTACATCTTTTATATTCTCTAAGTGTAGAATTCTATTTATTTATTTCTCTTAGTAAAAAATGTCAAGTATTATTCTCTTTAGAAGCCTTTTTTTGGTCTTTTTACAAAGGTGTTACTTCTTTCAGCAAGTTTCTTTACTTCAGGTTTTTTATCCAAGTCTCAAAGGAATTCTTTCAAAAAATTTGTCTGAAACAAAAAATCCGAAGAATTTTTTTTAGAATTTTTGTTTCAATCAAAAATTTCAAAAGAACTCTCCTTTTCAACTTTCCAAAATAATTGATCTTTTCCACTTCTCTAAAGGAAATGTCTCTTATAATTTTTTTGAAAGAATTGTTTCAGACTTTTTGTTCAAAATAATCTTCTTGAAGGGTACATTACAAATTGCTGAAGGGTCTTTTTTCTTTAAAGTGTCCTTCAAAAAAAGTCTAAAGGGACACTTTTAAAAATAATTTTACTCAAAGAAAGGTCCACTTTCATTCTTCCAAAGGGCATCTTCCAAGGAAGGGTATAGTTCAAAGGTTTTCAAGGGTCTCTCTTTCAAGAAAGTGATCACTTGCACAAGTTTGAAAGTACAATTCCATTATTCTGAAGGGCACTTCAAGTTTCAAGAGGATATTTTCACCTATAAAGTACCCTATACAAATTTCCAAAGGGTATTTTATTACAAAAGTGTCCTTTAGAAAAGGTCTGAAGGGACACTAGAAGAAAGTACATAGAAAGAGGGTTCTAAAGAGAAAAGAAAAGGATCCCATAGGAAAGTTATTTTGGATTCTTTGTCCAAAACAAAAAGCTTGAAGAAGGATTCTCAACAAAGGTGAACCAATCCAAAGGGGCCCAAAAGGTGGATTCTTTTAGAGAAAATGGACAAGGATTATTTTAGGTAAAATACTCAAGGAGAATGCTTGAAGAAAATAGTTCAAAGGGATACTTGGGAAAAGTCTGAAGGGAGTTTTCAAAAGCTTTGAAGGTCACCTTTTGAATAATGTACCCTAAACCCAAGGTCCTAAAGGGTATTTCCATGCCAAAGTGTCCTTTTTAAAAATTCCAAAGGGTATAGACACTTGTCTAGAGTCCATAGAAGGAGTGTTGAAAGGCATATTTGAGTAGTCCAAAGGGAGGATGATAAGAAGGTGCTTGATAACCAAAAGCCCAAAGGAAAATGCCTCTGAAGGAGCTATTCAAGTCAAATGATAGTTAAATTTATGTCAAATTCAAGATAGTGAGCTAACCATTAGTGTTCTAGTAAAATGATTAACAAATAGATCCAAAGGCTCACATCCTTCATCCATCAAAGTAGTGAGAGGGCCCATATCACTATTAATCAACCAAGATCTATGTCATTTTTTAATGACAAAAAATATGAGGAAGACAAGGCCAATGAAATGAAAATGAAAAATCCTCAATAGGTAGATAACCACTTTGATGTCATGACTTAGCCCAATAATATCCTAAATCTATTAGAGAAACCATTGAAGAAGCATCTTTTAGAGAGCAAGCTAAACCATGTAACTATAAGATATGTCATGGATCAATCAAATGGTTGGAATTAACATCCCTTGTAAATATGGTTGTAGTTGAATATGGAGACTTCCAACCAATTGATTCCTCTCTTTGGCACCAAAGGTCTCCCCCGTCACTTCCTCTCTTATATATATATATATATATATATATATATATATATATATATATATATATATGACCCTTTGGCTAGTGAAAAGACACCCCCTATAGAGTACGATGAAGCCCTGCTAGAATGATATCCTACCTTTAATCATTAGAATAGTCCTTTTTTCAATTTATAAGCAATTGTCTAAGTGTAGAAGTGATGTATAGTGATAACATGTGATGATCTTCCATCCTTCTATCCTTTATCCTTCACACCTAAGCAAGAGTTTTTAGTCTGATAGGTTGTTTAGAGTGCATTCAAGTGTGTTGAATTATTCTAATTGTTTAACTATTCTTTGAATGTGTATTTTACCTTTCATTTTATTTCCCTTCTATTATTTCATACATCTTTCCTCTATACTAAAATATTTGTGTTAGAATCTCTAAAGCTTGAAAAGGGTTTGTGCATTTTTCTATATTATGCAATAGGATAAGATATTCATGTTGAAGATAACCTTGGTTTATCACCATTATTAAAATAGTTTTCCCTTATGCAATTTCTAACCATTTTCCTTTCAATTAATATGGTTTAGATAGAGATTATTTTGTAGAGGTAAATTCAGGGAGCTAGTCCCTTTAAATCTAGAGGTTCATTTCTTGCATAGGTATCCCCACATGCCTAAAAATGTCCCATTGTTTCCAAAATCTAAAAGGGGCCTAAACATCCTATTCTAGGGTGTAAGATTTTGAGACAATAGTTTTGGAATGCTTGATAGAATGAATAATTTACATGTCAAGGTGAGTGTTGGTCTTGACAAGCTTAGGGTTGTAGAAATATCCTTAATCTAGCATTTGGAAACTCAAAAAGGTGAGAATTTGTAGTTGTATATCATGTTTCCCACATTATACTTCATGGTGTTCACTAGGTCATCTAGGAATTCTAATCAAGCCCCTCTAGTTGAAGCTCTTCTTGAAGAACAATGCCCTGAACCATTCCCAACACTTATAGATCCTTGGCAAGGAAGTTTTGGAGAAGAAGTTGAGGAAGTTGGAGAAATAGGAGATCAAGAGGAAAGAATAGAAATGGATAGGCAAAAACCTTTACTAAAGTTCAATACCCAAAATCCAATTGAACTTCCTACATATGACCCTATTCCTACCAATGCTACCAAGAGTCTCCCCAGTTTTAATAGAGATGGTCCTATTACCCCATCTGAGCATATTGGGACATTTAAAATTTATGTAACTTCCATAATGTTACCTAAGCCAACATAGCCATTATATTTCTTGTTGTCTCTAAAGGCAAGGCACTTGACTTGTATAGGAATTTGGAAGGTGGTTACATTACAAGTTGGGATGGCTTTGGGTACTTGTTGGTAACTAGATTTGAGAATAAGAGTTACCATACCTCATTCATCCATCAACTGAATGTTATAAAGAGAGGTCCTAACAAATCCATGGGAGATTTTAATGAAATATTTCAAAGGACTTGGCATAGGTTGCCTCCTATCATGAGACCTCCACCTACATTTATGTTCCCCACTTATCTCAAGGGTATTGGTATAGATGTCTCTTTGATTTTATAGTCAATGGGAGAATTAAATCTACTAGATGCATATAAAATAGATATTGAAGCTAAGAATAGATTGATATAGGTTGGAAATATACCTCCAAGATTTTCCATGCCTTTTTTGTCTCATATTTTAGTTGAAGCTCTAAGAGTATCACAAGTTCCTAATTCCAATGTCAAGTTGAGAGCCTTTCCCAAGAAGGTGAAGGATACTATGGATAAAGATGAAGAGATCTAGTCATTACAAGCTCAACTCAAGCAAGCTCAATTCTAGGCAAGTGCTCCACCTAATCCTTAATACTATGCTTAAAAAGGATGTAGAGCTCCACCCCAATACAACTACCAATGAAGAGGACAAGGTTAACAAGTTTCCAATAGGCAACCCAATGCCTATAGTCCTAATTCCACTTCTTTCATGAAGGCTATTGTTCTAATACATGCTAACCTAGTCCAAAGGGAGGATCATTTGGACCAATGGAGATAACCTCAAGGTTAGTTTGTGTATGATGGTGGAGAAGATATCCAAGATTTGGTGGCACAATAAGAAACTACTCCTTATATGACATCAAAAGAAGTGAATCCTAGTCAAAGGAATATCCATGGAGAAGGTGGCATCTAAAGTGTAGGTATGATAAAATTTCAAGCAAAGGATGACTAAATGTTCAATCAAAGAATATTGATTACAACAAACATAAGAGCCAAGAAGAGGGATCTGGGAGATGTTCCAAGAGTACATATAACTCTAAGTGATGCCTCTCTAAGGCCACAAGGTGTGTTTCCTAATGCAATTCCTACTACAAGTCATGCTCCTTAGCAAAATCAGAATGCAAGTAAGATTATTAGACCTATAGCATAGTAAGTTTAAACTCCCCTAATACCTTTAATAATTTAATAAGAGGTGAATACTTCCCCTCTAAACATTTTTTATTCTTTAAATAATGCCATGACAATCATATCTCTTTGTAAAGTCTTGCATATGCCTAGTCAAAAGGAGTTGTCACAAGAACAAGTAGAAAACATTCATGTAACCCCTCAAATGTAAAATCACAATAGTGTGGTGCTTACCAATTATCTAAGTCATATCTTATATCCCTCTACCAAATTTTAAAAGTCTCCACCCTTCTACCTAATACTCATTATGGGAGACAAGTTAGTTCATAACTATATTGTAGATAGTGGAGCTAGTACCACTGTCATGCCTAAGGTGGTGGTTAATAAATTACAATTGAAGTATGAACTAGATAGTAAAGTTGTTTTAGTTTTATGGGAGTCTAACCAAGATAGTGGTATTGTTAAAAGGTCTAAATGTATTCTTACATGATTACCCAAGCTTCCCAATTTTACAAGACGTGGTGGTAGACCTTCTAGTTCATTTTGCTATCTTCTTGTCAAGAGACTTCATGACTAAGATAGGAGGGTGCCATTCTAATGACTAGTTTTTTATAGATTTTAAAACAAGATATAAAACCAAGGTGACTATAAAGACTCATCCCTTAGCAAGGTTTCATATTGAGCCATACATGGAGATAAGTTCAAATCAAAATTGTCTAATCAATAAAGAAGAAAAAGGTGTCATGGATGGTGAATTCTCCTTCCCCCTTGAAGGTATCTCTAATATTTTCCTTGATAAATACAATACTGAAATGTGTGTACTTGATCCATATACTTTCATAGAAGAGACTGATTTGGGATTTTACTGTATACATGAAAAATATGCTTCTATTCCTTCACTCACCAATGAAGATCATGAACTTGACAGGATATGGGAAATGTTTTTTTGATGGATCAAGAAGCAAATTAGGTATAGGAGATGGAATGATGTTAGTTTCTCCATTAATGAATCAATACTAATCTTCATATAGATTCCACTTCATTTTCACCTGTAATGTGGCAGAATATGAAGTCCTAATTTATGTCTTCCAATAGGGAAAGAGGAGAGGGATCAAGAATCTAAAATTTTATGGAGACTGTGAATTGGTCATCCATCAAGTGAGAACTCAAGCTACAGCCAAGAATCCTTTGCTTAAATCCTACAAGCATAGGGTATGATACCCACTTGAATACTTTGATGTTTTAAACATACAACCCATACCAAGGGGTTTAAATAAACATGATGATAAATTAGCTACTATACGAGCACAGTTTGACACAACTACTGAAGTAGGGAATGAGAAGGATTAGTCTCATATCAAGAGCAATGTGAGGCATTCCATTTTATACAACTAAGTGTCATGGAAAGTGTTTGAAAGTGATGAAAACATTGCACACTTCTTTCAAAATTAGGTAGGATTCTCCTTAAGGAATCAAAAGAGACTACATGATCAATATAAAAAACAAGTTATTCTCCTAAAGACAAACAAGATACCTAAGGGTTTGATTACTTTATAGAGTTTTTTCAATGAAGATCATCAAAATATGAAATAAAGATTGAGCATGTCCATGAAAGGAGAGAACTATGAGAGAGTTATGATTTACAAGGATAAGCTCTTGAAAAGTGGTAAAGTATGTTCTCTATCCAAGAGATAGGACTTTATTGAATTGTGCAAAGAATTCCATGACATTTTAGCTTGGTAATATAAAGATTTGAAAGGGGTTGATCCAATTCTAGCTCATCACACCATTGAGTTAGAAATTAGAGCTAAACTAGTTAGATAGAAACAAAGGTCTATCAATCCCAAGATAGAGGAACTCATGAAGAAAGAGTTGACCAAGTTGATTGAGTCTAGGATTATCTTTCCTATCAAACACTCAAATTAGGTGTCTAATATTGTACTTATCCAAAATAAAAATAGAGAGATCATACTTTGTTTGGATTTTTGAGACATTAATAGAGTGTCTCTTAAGGATGATTACCTACTACCTTCCATTGAACAAATTTTGCAAGTGGTTTTAGGTTCTTAATTTTTCTCACTTCTTGATGGTTATTCAGGCTACAATCAGATATAGGTGAATTAAGAGGATCATTTAAAGATAGCTTTCACCACAAAATGGGGAACCTTTTCCTATAAGAAGATTACATTTGGTTTATCCAATGTTGGAGCTACATTTCAAAGGGAAATGAACATGGATTTTAATGGTTTGATAAATAAGTTTTTGCTTGTGTACCTTGATGATATAACTATTTTTTCAAAAGATGTTACTGATCATATGGGACATCTAAGGCAAGTATTTGAGAAATGTAGGGAGTTTGGAATATCACTTAATCCAAAAAAGTTCATCTTTGATATTAATGAGGGAAAGTTATTGGGTCATATTATTTCCAATCAAGGCTTTCCAATTGACCTCGAGGGGATTGAGGTTTTTCTAGGCTTGTCTTTGCCTCAACAAAAGAAATGAATTCAAATCTTCTTGGGGAAAATAAAATATGTAAGAAGGTTTATCCTAGGTTTTAAAGTTATGGCAAACCCTATCATAGGCATACTCAAGAAGAATCAAGCTTTTGCTTGGACAAAGGAAGGTAAGAGTAGTTTTGAGGAAATGAAGTAATTGTGAAATATCCTACTCTCTTGAACCCAAACTTTGCTAAGGATTTCATACTCTATATCTTTTATAACCTTGATACAATCTTAGCTATGCTCATGAAAAATAATGATGTAGAGGTAGAGTAACCAATTGCATTCTTTAGACAAGGATTAGAATATTATGAGGGTAGGTATTCATTTGTTGAGAAACAAGATTTATCTATGATACAAGGATTGAAAAAATTCAAACACATGGTTTCAAACAATAAGATACATATCATCGTTTCTCATCTTATCACCAAGGTGTTTCTTCTAAATAAAGACCTCAATGAAAAGAGAGTTGGATGGATTACCAAGGTGATGGAGTATGATGTAAACATGAAGGTGAAAAACTTCATGAGAGGTAAAGGGTTATGTGAGCATTTAGCTTTAGATGTTCAAGATCATCAAGAACAATTCTTGATCAACCAAGTTCAACCCCAACTCATTGATGACATGCAAGTTCAAAGTTAGACATAAGACATCATTAGTTTTCTTTAAAAAGGTGAGTGTCCTAATGGCTTTAACAAGTCTCAAAGAAGGTATTTTATATTTAAGACCATTCCTTATTTTCTGGTAGATGGTTTTCTTTTTAAGAAAGATGTGAATGGTGTGCTATTGAGGTGTGTTGATAGTGATCAATTCGATATGTTGCTATAAAAGTTTCATAATAGTGCAGGTGGAGGTCATTTCTCTCTTAGGATGACAACTATAAAGATAATAAGGGCTGGTTACAATTGGCCTAGTAATTTTAATGACTATTACCATTGGGCTAAGAAGTGTCCTCAATGTGACTTCTTTGTAGGCAAATAAAAACATGGAGTCCTTCCATTGAATCTTATCTAAGTAGACAAACCTTTCATACAATGGGGCCTTGATTTCATTGGTATGATCAAACCTCCATCAAGTGTTGGGAACAAATGTATATTGGCTGGTATTGACTACTTCACAAGGTGGGTAGACATTGTTGCTTTGAAGGAGGCAAATGAAAATGCAATCTTGGAGTTCTATGAGAGCATTATAATAAGGTTTGGAATTCCCCATGTTATCATTTATGATAATGTAATTGTTTTCATAAGTGCTAAAATTTTTGATAGGGTAAATAAGAATGGATTTTGAGCACCTCATCCAATTATTACCCTTAAGGTAATGGACTGGTTGAGTCTACTAACAAGAACCTCGTCAAGATCATCAAGAGGACATTAGAGAAAAATAAAAGAGCATGGCACAACAAGTTGAAGACAACCTTATGGGCTGATAAGAATACTCTAATGGAGGTCACACTGATATAACTAATGCAACTGCAAGAAGTAAGAGAAAATGCACATAAGATCATGGAAAACCACCAAGTACTCATGAAGAAATCTTTTGACAAAAGAGCAAGTGCAAGAGTGTTCAAGGAGGGTGACTTGGTATTGAAGGATAGATAAAAAATAGGTAGACATATAAAGTTTTACACTTTGTGGAGTGGCCCTTACATCATTATCACGTGTAAGTAAAACAACTCTTTCCAACTAATCAAGATGAATGGAAAGAAATTGCCTATCCTTGTAAATGGGATATATCTAAAGTCCTAGTTTTAGTCCTTTTTATCCTATTGTAAATAGTAGTTTAGGTGTGTTTCCTTTGGTTTGTTGTTGTGTTCCCTAAGTGCTTTGTATCATAGTGTGTTTCCTTTATTTTGTTTGGTTGTATCCCTAAGTTTGTGCATATGAATCAATCCAACATGTGTTATTGAGCTAAAGGTATATTCAAGTCATTTTTTGAATGCCTATATGCATGACTCCATGGCCAGTGGAAGGATTTAGGCAACTAGTCTTAGGCATAACAGACATGCCTTCCCTTGGAATCACCAAGATGTTAGCCATTTTTCAATCTTAGGTTTTACATATTTTATATTGTCTAAGTACAACATTCTATTTGTTTATTTCTATTAGTAAAAAATGAAAATTATTATTCCCTTCAGAATCCTTTTTTGTCTTTTTACAAAGGTGTTATTTCTTTCAATTATTTTCTTTTATTTGGGTTTTTTGTCCAAGTCTCAAAGGAATTCTTTAAAACTTTTTATCTGAAATAAAAAATCCCAAGGAACTATTTCAGAGTTTTTGTTTTGTAAAAAAAGTCTGAAATAATTATCCTTTGCAATTTTATGAAAGAATTGATCTTTGCCACTTCTCCAAAGGAAATGTCTCTTACAACTTTATGAAAGAATTATTTCAAACTTTGTGTTTGAAACAATCTTTTTGAAGCGTACATTAAAAATTGATAAAGGGTATTTTTTCTTCAAAGTGTCATTTAAAAAAAGTTTGAAGGGACACTTTCAAAAATACCAAAGGGAATTTTCCTTAAAGAAAGGTCCACTTTCATTCTTCTGAAGGGCATCTTCCAAGGAAGGGTATAGTTTAAAGATTTTTAAGGGTCTCTCTTTCAAGAAAGTGGTCACTTGCACAAGTCTAAAAGGGTAATTCCATTCTTCTGAACTGAACTTAAAGTTTTGAGAGGATCTTTTCACCTACAAAGTTCCCTACAAAAATTATCGAAGGGTATTTTGATGCAAAAGTGTCCTTTAAAAAAGGTTTGAAGGTACACAAGAAGAAAGTCTGTAGAAAGAGGGTTCTAAAGAGAAAAGAAAAGGAGCCCACGAGAAAGTTATTTTAGACTTTTTATTCAAAATAAAAAAGCTCAAAGGAGTATTCTTGAAAAAGGTGCACAAATCCAAAGTGGCCTAAAAGGTGGATTATTTTGGAGAAAATGGATGAGGATTCTTTTGGGAAAATTCCCCAAGGAGAATTCCTAAAGAAAATAGGTTGAAGGGACACTTGAGAAAATTTTGAATGACCTTTTCAAAAACTCCAAAGGGCACCTCTTAGAGAAGTACCCTAAACCCAAGGCCCCAAAGGGTATTTCCATGCCAAAGTGTCCTTCAAAAAAATTCTAAATGGTATAGACACTTGTGCTTAGTACGTAGGAGTGTCAAATGGCATGTTTGAGCAATCCAAAGGGAGGATAATAGGAAAGTGCCCAATAATAGAAAGCCCACAGGAAAATGCCTCTGAAGGAGTTGTTGAAGTGGAATGATGGTTAAAGTAATGTCAACTTCAAGATAGTGAGCTAATTTTTGGTGTTCAAACAAAAAATTCACAAGTAGATCCAAAGGCTCACATCCTTCATCCATCAAAGCAGTGAGAGGGCCCATATCACCATTGATCAACTAGGATCTATGCCATTTTGTAATTACCAATCAAAGGAGGAAGATAAGGCTAATGGAATGAAAATGAAAAAATTTCAATAGGTGTATAACTACTTTAATGCCATGACTCAGCCCAATAATATCCTAGTTTGGTTAGTGCAACCATTAGAGAAGCATCTTTGAGATAGTAGGCTAAATCGTGTAACCATAGGAGATGAGATGGATCAATTAAATGGCTTGAATGAGTGTCCCTTGAAAATATGGTTTAAATTTAAGATGAAAACTTCCAGCCAATTAATTCCTCTCTTTGGCACCAAAGGTCTCCTCCTCTCACATCCTCTCTGCTATATATATGGCTCTTTGGCTAGTAAAAAGACACCCCCCATAGAGTATGGTGAAGTCATGTTGGAATGATATCCTACCTTTAAGAATTAAAACAATCCTTTATTTTAATTTCTAAGTAATTGGGTAAGTGTAAAAGTGATTTATAGTGACATCATGTGATAATCTTCCATCCTTCTATCGTTTATCCTTCACATTTGAGCAAGAGTTATTAGTCTGACAAATTATTTAGAGTGCATTAAAGTGTGTTGAATTGTTGTAACTATTTAATTTTTATTGGAATGTGTAGTTTTACTTTAAGTTCATTTCCCTTCTGTTATTTCATACATCTTGCCTCTATACTAAATATTTATGTTAGAACCTCTAAAGATTGAAAAAGGTATGTGCATGTTCCTATATTATGTAATAAGATAATATATTCATGTTGAAGATAACCTTGGTGCATCACCATTCTTAAATTAGGTTTCCCTTATGCAATTTTTAACCCTTTTCCTTTCAATTAAGCTAGTTTAGATAGAGATTATTTTATAGAGGTAAATTCAGGGAGATAGCCTCTTTAAATCTAGAGGTTAATTTCCTACATCAGTATACCCACATGCCTATAAATGTCCCAATGTTTCCCAATTTGGAAAAGGCCTCAACATCCTCTTCTAGGGTGAAATATTTTGAGATAACATGTAGTTATCCCACTTGATTTTCTTTGTGTAATTATGTATATGAAGATGCAAAATTCTAAATTGGGTTTGCTTGAGGTGGCTAGGGACTGGTCTAAAGGTTTGAGTAAGATTGTCATTGTATTGTACTATTGTATGGAGAGAATAAGGAAATATGCCTGAGTAGTCTTGCTTATATTCTTGCTTGCTTTTTTGATATTTGTCAACCCCTTCCAAATGAACTTTGAATGGGATTTTATAGAGATCTATTGGTCATGGGTCGAATGTATTCAAATTAGACTACCAAGAAGAAGGATAAGAACTAGAAGAAGTGACCATTAGAGGTAAAAGTACACTTGGATAGGATCACCCCAAATGGATACCCTAGGGTCTGACACTATAATCCAAGTTGGGTGTTATTATCTTGAAAGTACAAGACCTAGGGGATAGGATTGGCTAGGGAAATGCTACCTAGAGGAGGTAGAATCATTATCTGAAAGGCTATGAATGACTTGAAATCAATGAAAAGGTGCCTAAGAGGGTCATGAGATTAATAAATAGGTACCTATGGGTTAGGTGTCATAAGCCACACTCAAGTTACAAATTTTCACATTTTATATGACTACACATTCTTACTTTCATTTATGAAATTTCAAGGCATACTTGGGTGTATTTTATTATGAAAAAATCAGATGTGTTTGATCATTTTTAAGATGTAAAGGTGCTTTTAGAAAGCTAATCAAGTAAATCCATCAATATTTTACATAACGATAATGATGGTGAACATGTTAGTAATCATTTTGATAATTTATTTAAATTAGAGGGCATTCAACGACAACATATAATTCCATATAGTCATCAATAGAATGGTGTTATAGAGTGAAATAAGAGGTTCTTAAAGGAAATTACCAATTTTATGCTACACTCCAAGTCTCTTTCACATCATTATTAGGCTGAGGCCATCAATTGTGCTTTTTATATCCATAACTAAGTTCCTCATAAAGAATTTAAGGGAGTCACTCTTTTTGAATCTTAGATTGGTCAAAAACCCATAGTAAAATACTTCCAAGTTTTTATATCTCTTTTTATATCCCATATTATAAATAAGAAACATAAGTAAATGAAGCCATAGATTCATCCTTGAATATTCATTAGATATCCTAAAGATGTTGGGGATACATACTTATCCATACCACCACTCATGAATTATTGATTGAGATGAGTATTTGATTTCAACACAGTCCTATATACTCCACACATGACACACCCCCCCTCTTCCATAAATTAATTAGGATTTTATGATATTTCTAATTAATTAGATCCACTTAAACATCTACATGATGATATGAATTCTTCTAGATCTGATGATGAGATTAGTGATGAGGATTCTCCTCCTAGAATATATTCAGAGGATGAGGAATCTTCTCATAACTCTATGATCATTAGTCTTCTTTAGGATAGATAGACACTACAAATTATTTTCCAATGGGTTAGATATCCATCAGACACCAAGAAAGCCCATTCATAATTTAAGAATGCCTCATGTGCTTTCATTGCATCTACTTCAAATCCATAGTCATTTCATGAGGCATGAGGTACTCCTGAGTAGGATACTAATTTAGAAGAGGATTATGATTCTTTGATGAGGAAAAACACTCAATATTTATTCCCTCTTACTAAGGGAATAAAAAATATTTATTGGATTTACTAATTTTTTTTGTAACATATGGGTTTTTAAACAAGTTCAAAGAACATTTGATAGCAAATGGTTTTTCTCAGGACCTAGAATTGACTATACTAATATGTTTACTATATTTTTTGAAACAAACTCAATCTAAATAACTCTCACCATTCCTATATCACATCATTGGGATGTTCATCATATGGATGTGAAGAGTGTCTTTCTTCATGATGACCTCAAAGATGAAATATAAATGGAGAAATCACAAGTATTTATGGAAGATTCCTCAGTTTATAAACTTTAAAAATCTATCTATGGCCTCAAACAAGATCTCAAGTTTAGTATGTCAAGACGGAATCCTTTATTATTTCATTTGGGTTTAATAGATTCCATTATGATCTAAATGTATAAATTTTATAACATGATGATTCACTATTGATTCTAGTTTTATAAATGGATGAGCTATTGATCATAGGGAGTTCATCCACCATCACAAAAGTGAAAATTGCTTTATCTAATAGGTTCTCAATGACTAAATTGGTCTTAATTCATTACTAAATCAAGATTAAAATTTATCAGTCTACCTTTAAGAACATTATTTCATAATCCAAATATGCTCTTGATTTGATTGCATAGTTTAACATGGCTAACTGTAAGATGTTCCTGACTCCTTTTCTATTTGGTGTGAAGATTGAGGCTAACTATCTATTTATATTAGTTGACAATACCTCATATAAATAGCTTGTTGGCACTCTCATCTACCTTACACATACTAGAATTGATATTTTATATGTAGTGGGAATGTGTAAGCATATAAAATGCAAAAATTGATAACTTGAGCATGGCTAATGACACCCAAAACATAGGTTCTTCTTTCTTACTCTCATGACCCTCATAACCTTGTTTTTACTAATTCCCAATCATTCGTAACCTTCTAGAATCAATCCCAATTGAGAAAAAATCCTATTTACATGATAGATCCATCCCCTTATGTCTCATTTTCTCAAGATAATAGTGTCATACTAGGATTATAGAACTAATGCCACTTGTGTCTACTTTTGGTGCTATTTTCCAAGTCCATTTCTGGCCTCAATGGTTAATTTATTTTATTTTCCCATATTTATCCTTGTTATACTAATGTGATAAAATTAAATCCATGACCAATAGATCCTTATAAAATCCCATTAAAAGATAATTTTGAAATAGTTGTCAACTATCACTAAGTAAACAAGAATATAAGTAAGACCACTCAAGCAATCTTCCCTATTCTTTGTATACAACCAACCAATACACTTACAAGCTTATTCAAATTCCTACACCGATCCCTATCCATATCAAGTACATCTAGTCTAGAATTCTACATCTTCATACACTCAATTTCATAAAGCACATCAAGTGGGAGAACCACATATGGCTTGATCCCTCTTTAGAATATTGGTATGTAAGTAGCATGCCCACACGTGGGGTGTGAAGCATGTCTAGTGCATCTTACACACACTAACCCCTCATATTTATCAAAATTGGTCAAATCACAATAGAAGATAGGGATTGATGAAATAATATACTCTATAGGAAGCTCTATAGACTTCTAGCTACCATTATTTCATAGGTAGGGTCACACAGATTTATCGAACAAAACCCAAGCTCAGATCCTTAGGAAAATAGAGACATAGGTGGAATACAACACTGATGCCACTCTTGTTAGCTTTGGTGCTCTTGTCAAATCATAAAATGAAGCCCAAATCTTAGTTTTTAATAGTTTCCCAATGCTACACAGTCAATATCAGCCTCTATCTGAATCAGATCAATCATTTTTTAGCTAAGTTTTGATTTCTTCTCCTTATTACTATTTTTTATAAAAGTTTTAATTGAAATTAATTTACACAAATTAGTATATTAATTATTGTCTATTTATTTAATAATTTTACTACTCAAACCCTTTAACTAAATTAGGAATAATACCCTAATATTCCCAAAACTGTTAAATCATTTGGTGAACCTGACTTACTAATTTGTGTATAAAAACCCTAGAAACCGTAGGGTGATTTTTCCTATGAATTTTTCATATATTTTTATAATTTTTTACCTACATAATAAAATAAAAAATTAGTAGAAAATTTTTAAAAAAATTATTAATTTTAAAATAATTTTCTTTCAAACCCTAGTTGTTGATACTAGGTCCTAGTAATTTTCAAATCATTTTTTGAATTTTTCCTATCATATTTAAATCATAAAATCCATTCAAAATTCAAAAATAAATAGTATTTGTCAAAATATTTATTTTTTTCCAAAACCTAGTTGCATCTACTAGGTCTTATTAAATCACTAATTTTCCAATATTTTTTTGATTTTTTCCTAGCATACTTTACTCAATCACTTTTAATCTCAAAATTTGATGGTAATTATTCAAATAATTGTCTACACAAACCCTAGTTTCCCATACTAGGTCCCATTGCTTCTTGAGGTATCACTTTACATGTTTGTGAGCTTTGTGTCCTTTTTAGGTAATTTCTAGTTAACTAATTTTAGGAATTTACATTTCCTATATTTAGTATTATCCTTATATCACACTTTGCCTATTACAATTTTTTGCAAAAAAATCAATCAAATTTCAACTTGTTTTCTTACTTTACCAACTTTAAGAACTCTTAACTTGTTTTCTTACTCTCAACTTGTTTTATACTAATTTTGATGAAACTAATAAAAGGGAACTTTAAGAACTCTTAACTAAACACCCTGACATGCAAGATGGCATGATTAAAAAACTACAAGAAGAACAATAAAGAGTAAACAATGGTCAATCTTATCAAACCATAGAGAAACCAATTATAAATGACACTATGGGGGTAATTATGTCTCGAAAACTTCCTATAGTATCCCAACCTACCTCTATGCCACTAGTTATAACTAGTACATCCTTATCTCTTGATGTGACAACCCTTGTGAAAAAGATAATATCTCTTCAATCCAAGGTGCTACATCTTGACAAAGGTGATTTTAGACATATATAGGCTTTCGATTCTTTTTCTCTATTTCATACACCATTAGCACATCACATTGCTTCTACACCCTTACCATAAGGTTTTATTCAACCCAAGCTTACTATATATGATGGCAAGGGTGATATTAAGACAGATTTGAGAGCCTTTCACGTAGCATGCTTAGACTATGTACCCAATGACTAGCTACTTACCAAGTTATTTACATGAAGCTTAAAGGATTATGCTTTACATTAGTTCCATAGTCTATTGAATTAGTCATTTAATGAATTCAATCCTTTAGCTGACATGTTCCTAGCTCACTTCACCATCAACATTGGTGATAAGGTTTCATATGCTCAAATTTCACAATAGAAACAAAGGTCAAATGACCATCTCATAGATTATGTTTTTTGATATAAGACTATCTTGGCTAAGATTATTAGCCCCATGGAAAATCAAGAGTTATATGATCTCTTCAAATAGAGTCTTTTACCATATTTGCATGAAACAATTATGTTCAAAATATTCTCTTCCTTCACTGAATTATGTCACACACTAAAGGAAAGAGAATTCAAGTTAATTTCAATAGGCAAACTCAAGCACATTAGTATCTCAGACACAATAAACAAGAGTAATAGAAAAGTCCCATAAAAAGTAAAGGTCAATTATAAAAAGATTCAGAATCAACCTACAATTAATTTAGCTTTAAATCCCCCGTAATGAGTGGTTTATCATCACTTCCTCAATGAACCTCCACCAATCTACCAATTTATCTAGCTAGAGTTTTCCAGTAGTTATTGGATTGTAACATCATATTTATCTCCCCTATTAGGTAATTTGACCCAAAAAAGCCTCTTCCATAGGGATATGATCAACATGAATTTTGAAATTTTCATAGGGCACCAGGCCATACAATAAATATATGCATAATTTTGAGACGTAAGATACAATATTTAATAGATGGCAATCATATTGATCTTGGAAATTTAGATTAGCCTCCTCAAGACAAGCCAAAATAGGATAAAAAAATAAAAATATTTTCATATCATTTTCCACAATATTCCAAATAAGATACAGGGGATACATCATGGGTTCATCATGCATATCATGCACATACCCCACTAGATACATATAGGGAACTTTCAGTTGAGTTACATCCTTTGAACAACATGATTGGTGTATACAATTCTAGAGTTCCAACTAGACCTTCCATCTCCTTTTCAAAACAAGAGACCATTAAGGATGATACAAATTATCATGCACTATTTATTAGAGCTCACATTTAAAATCATCCTATTCATAGTATTCTCATAGACAATAGATCTAATGTGAACATGTGCATTATGGAATTATTGTAGCATTTGGGATATTTAGAGAGGGATATTATATTGATAGACACAATTATCAATGGATTTAGTGAGCATAAATAGAGTTCATTAGGTGAGATTGTACTTCCTCTATAGGTGGGTCCAACACATGTGACCACACCATTCATTATTACTCCCAGTGTAGGAGTTTTTGATATGTTACTTGGTTGAACATAGATCCAAAAGTTTCAATCAGTAACTTATAAAGTTTAGAGATGCATGAAATTAATTCACACTAATTAGGTTGTAATAGTTGGAGTTATATATGAGTTACCACTCCCCACTTAAGATCCATTTTCTATAGTATAATCACTAGTTTTAGCTCAACTTTTAGTTCTAGTTTTTACACTAGTTATAGCTCCTCCACCAGCTCCAATTGAGCCATAGTTGAGGCATCCATCAACAACATAGAGAGTTCATACACCTCCATAATTTCAAGATTCTAGATATCTTCCATCTATAGTGTTCACACCTAGGGTAGTATCATTGAGATTTCATGCATCTACTCATAAAGCACATATTTAGAGAGCTTCTCCTACTACTATATGGGTCTTTAAGATCCCTATAGCTGCATCCAATTATTCGAGTCATATAGAGACCCCACACTCAATTTACACTTTAGATATTTTAGATCATATAGAATATATATAAATTTTAGAGTGGTAGTCTCAGCATTTCCATTGTGCTTCATGATCATGCGCGATTCTTCTCCTTGATATAGGATACCATGATAAGGAGTCTCTCATGAGACTCATTGGTTAGTATTATCCTTTCCCCGCTTACTTGTACATAGTTTATTATGATCAATTGTACATATATTATATGAAAAATAACAAAAACTACACAACATTCAAAAATCTTAAGACATGCATATAATTCAAAAATACCAAAAAAATTAATTGTATGCATTATCCATGATTTACATTTATACTATCATGATAGACTTACATTTAATATTATATACAATTGTTTTCCAATTATCTACATTAACATGCTTCACTTGATCTTCTTTGATTGTGTGTAGTGACATCTAACTCCTTGATTGCTTCACTCTACCCATTGAGGGGTAATCCTACTTATACATTCAAGACACACATTGATATACATACCCACTGGGGGCATGACTATACCACCTAGGTTATGCCATTCTTATACCACACACTCTAGTTATCATGTTGATGTATATTAATTACTTGATTATATAGATTATTCTACTGACACTCATTAGTATATAACACTTATTTCTTATTATATACCTAGTATTGTACTACACATGTCATGCATATATTCACTTCTTGATTTGACTAGTTATATGTGTTTGTAATTCATGTTTCTTACGCGATTTACTTTCTTGCTTAGAATTAGTTTGATGTGATTTCATTATTTATTTCTTTTTTTATCACTATATGTGCCTTCAGACATTTACCAGTATCCTTTACTTCTATTCATTTTTGTGCCTTAGGATATTTGCCAATGTTCTTTGCCTATACCCCTTTATGTGATTGTGCCTTCCATGCTAATTTTTCTTATTTAAATTGTATGTGTATGTGGAATTTGAATATTATTTATATGATTTCTTTCCATTTTAAGTGATATGTGACCATGTCCCTTATTTTCTTGGCCCCTTGGCCACCCTTGTATGCTTCTTACTTCTTGCCTTGTGTGCTTATTTTTTGTTTAATTCTCATGTTTGAAATTCCATGATCTATATCATGCATTTATCTTACTTTCTTGGATGCCATGATGGACATCATGATCCATCCCTATAACTAACAATAGATAACTAACCATCATTTTATTTCTAATTTAATACATTGCACATGTTCTTACATTGTTATATCTATCTAGGCATACCCTTATTGATCTAAAAATCTCTAGCTATAAATCATGCTATATCTTAAGATATTTTATCAATTATTATTGCTATATCATGTATCTTTGTAGATAATACACTTGCAATACTCTTTATTCTAAGTGTACTCATTTTATGGTCTTTATTCCTACCCTCAGAAGAGGGGGAAACAAATAAGGGTTTTGTCTCAGAGATCAAAGATCCAAAAGGTTGAAACAATAGCATTTAGAACACCCAAAAAAACAACTAGACATCAAACCAAATAGAATAGACCAAGCAGATAATCAATAATCTAGAATAGTTACCATATTTGGCCTTACACAATAATGCCTAGCTTGGGTAACAACACTAGTGCCACTAGTGTCCACTTTTAGTGATCTTATTTAAACATCATAAAAACCATATTTTCTAGAGATAGAAAGGTATGCTCAGTTATAGTTTTGTCAGCTATAGTTCAAAATAGATTCAATAGTTTTAGTTTAGTGTTTCTCTAATAATCTAGATATAAGGGGCATCACGTGTAGCATGGTGGCTCTCACTTGTAGTTTTAGATAGCGTAGTTTTTATAGCTTCTAGATTAGAATCCATGTTTCAGACACCAATGAATGGGGGTAATGTGCACAACACATTTATTTTATTTCTTTCCAAGTTTAGTATTACCTAATCATTCTCAAAAATTACCTGCCTTACTCCTTTTTTAGGTGGTTGACATCATTTTGGAATGATTTTCATACAAGCCTAACTTCTTGAGTTCCCAAGTGGATTTCATATAAATCCTAGTGCACTAGTTTCAGAGTGGATTTCATACAAGCCTAATATCCATATTTCAAAGTGGCCAAAAATTGCCTAATTTTTAGTATATATTTATCTATCCATGTCAACATTGTTAGATCATAATACATTCATGGGCTTTACAAGCCATCTCATACAACACATATTACATACTAGTATTAGTTTATATGTTATCTTCATAAGGTAATGATGGAGCCAAAGGACTAGATAGCCTTTGTATTCTTGAGCCACCTATTTAGAGGGATTGAACACATATTTCAAACATTGATCAATAGATGTATGATTATCTAGATACACTTAGTAGGTGATGATGGAGCTAAAAGGCCAACCTTTGCATTCTTGAGCCACTTATAGGGAATTGAGTACTTAGCTACATTCATTATATTAATCTTATTAAAACACCTTCCATCATTACTCAGCATAATCCAACATCACTCAACATCACAATAAGTTTTGTATTGGTTTGCATACCTAGTGAGGTGTATTCATTATTTTCTCTTCCTCTATCTCTTACCTAGCTTTATACATTCTTATTTTTAGATATAGTGTATCTAGAAAGAAGTGATATACTCTTTGTTTTCTCTTGTAGATTCAAAATTCACAATATTCTCTATACACACCTAACATCAAATAGCTTCATGAGTTTCACCCTTGCAGGCAAGTTTAGATATGCTTTCTATTTTTGCTTTATCATAGTATTTTGCTTTGCTGCATCACTAGAATAAATGGGAGACAAATATAGTCATATAAAATACAAAAAATGTTAACTTGAGAATGATTAATGACACCCAACCCATAGGTTCCTCTTGCATAATTTAAAGACCCTCATAGGCTTATTTTCACTAATTCCTAGTCATTTATAGCCTTCCAAACTTGATCCCAGCTGAGCCAAACTCCTCTTTCCATGATGGATCCATCCCCCTAGGTCCCATATACTTATTAAAATAGCACCACACTAGGACTATAGTACCAATTCCACTCCCATTTTCTTTCATCACTATTGTCCAAGTCCATTTCTAGCCCCAATAATCAATTCCTTCTAATTTCCCATTCTTATCCTTTTTGGCCTAACATGAAAATATTCAATCCATGACCAATAGATCCCTATAAAATACCTTTCAAATATCATTTGGAAAGTTTTGTTATCTATCACTAACTAAGCAAGACAAGCAAGACCACTAAAGTAGTCTTCCCTATATTTTGCATACAACCAACCAATACACTTACAAACTTATTCAAATTCCTACCCCAATCCCTAGCCATATCAAGTACATCTATTCTAAAATTATTCATCTTTATACAATAAATTTCATAAAGCACATCAAGTGGGAGAACTACATATTCATTGATCCCTCTTTGGGGTATTGGTATGTAGATAACATGCCCACACACGGGGTGTGAAACATGTCTAGTGAATTTTACACACACTAACCCCCTGTCTTGCTAAAAATTGGTCAAAGCACAATGGAAGATAAGGATTGAATAAATAATTTTATTTATAGGGAGATCTATATACTTCCAACTATCAAAACTTCACTGCTATGGTCACACATACCTACTAAACAAAACCTAGAAAGCTTAAATCCTTAGGACAAAAGTGGCAAAGGTGGACTACAACATTGGTACCACTCCTATCTAGTTTTGTTGCTCTTATATAATCAAAAAATAAATTCTAGATCTTAGTTTATGATAGTGTCCTAGTCCCACATATTCAATATCAACCTCTATCTCAATTCGATCAATTAGTTTCTAGCTAAGTTTTGCTTTCTTTTCCTTATTACTATTTTTATAAAAGTTTGAATTGTAATTAATTTACACAAATTAGTAGCTTAATAATTGTCTATTTATTTATTGATTTTACTACTTAGACCCTTTAACTAAATTAGGAATAATACCCTAATATTCCCAAAAAATTTAAATCAAAATGATATCTAGATTCATGTATGAACCACATGAACCACACTAAGAAGCAACTAAATGGATTCTCTACTATATTATGGGTACTCAGAGTTTCAAGATTCAATATGGAGAAGGCATCAACATCATCTTGATTGGTTATATAGATTTATATTGGGTTGGTGATATTCAAAATGGTAAGTCTACTTATGGATATAATTTCTCCATCAATTCATGTTTGATTATTTGGTCAAGCAAGAAGTAGAATGGTATTAATTTATACTATATTGAGGTAGAATACAAAGGATTTTTTATGTTTTCACTAAGGATATTTGGATTTATGGGATTCACATTGATATTAGAATTTAGTTTTGATGACTCATAGTGATCATTTATTACAACCAAAGAACAATCCAGATCTACAAGAATCAGTCCTCAATTAATGTACCAAGCATATCAAGATTTAAATGCATTTCATTCATAATCTCATCCATGAATAGGTAATTTATCTACACTACATCAAGATAATTGAGCAAATTGATGATATATTCACCAAAACCCGTACTAAGAGAAATTATATTCATTTACAAGCTCTTCATGGGGTCCAGGAAGCTCTATATTCTTCCTCCTCTATGGGATCATCTCTATGTACTTTAGTACCTCATCACATCTTTGTGTTAGGGCCCAATTCTTATACCCACATAATCTACACTTGAGGTGTTACTATAGGATTTTTATGTCTATATGGTTCTACCTACATAGTTTATTAACTTGGTTAGTTTAATAATATGTCATTATGGGAATGGACTTTAATTCATTTTATAATTATGAGTTACGTTAATTACATTTTTAGGTGACCTAATTACTCAATATATAATCTAAATTCCTATTTAATCTATGGCTAATTATCATTAATGAAACTTTTTTTTTTGTGAATACAAGTTTCTTCCTCTTGTGAATTATCTTAAGATTTCACTACTCCATATAGATTCAGCCTCATGCATTCAAACCTATGTAATAGATAATCAATTATGGCCCACTCTAACAGTCTTGATTTTATTTTATTTTTTAGTTTTATTGTCTATAGAGAGGAGTGTGCTAATTGGAAAACATCACACTTTTCTCTTATTTGAATCCACTACTCTTGTTACCACACCTATCAGAGATATTTTTGATGTAAATTTATTTTAGGTCTATTTTTATGATCGTTTTACCCTTGTTGGATTAGTTTGTAATGTGAATGGGTTTATGAATTAAAAATTTGGATTATTATATTTAAATGGTTACCTAAGGAATTTTACATCTAGAACTTATGAATTTAGCACTAACATAATAAATAAAATTATAATGCAACAAAATAAAACTTCCGCATTTATCTAAAGTTTATATGTATCACATATAGATTGCATGCTTGAAAAAGATGAGGGCCTAGGTGAAGATAATTTAGATAGATGCCATACATGATAAAGTCACAAAAAAATATTATAATAATAACTACATCACCTTGGGGTTCCTACTTTGGGCCTATGTAGATAATGCTTTATTTAGAGGGGTTCTAAGGCCAACTCGACCATTCCCACTTCCTCTTTTGTTTTAATTTTTAGTTTCATCTCCATTTTTTTGTGTGTATGACTCCATTATTATTGTGAATAAAAAAGGGTGAAAACATATGTTGAATCTCACAAACTGATATCCATATCCATGTTAAGATGAAGTGTTTTTATATGTGGATACAAATAAAATATTAATTTTTTCACCAGAGGGGCATATACAATAGCACCCTATATGGACAAAAACACATCACTCTCTTGTCCAAATTCCATGCTCTTATCCTAGGAAAAATGATAGTAAAAAAATTCAAATAAAAAAGCCCCACATTCAAAATCAGGGTCAAATATAGTCATAGCTAGCTATGTGTTACCCAAATAGATAATTTGTTCATTTATTTTTATGTTTTTGGTCAAAAACCCTAGTTGTTCAATATTGTATTTTTAGAACTAAAATTCATGGTTGAATATTCATTTGATGATCCATTTAATATAACTAGTATTTTTATTTCATTAAATTAAAACACCATCAATCAAAAATTATATAAAACACAATCATATCTTGACAATTTCATCCTTCATATGCCACTTAAGTATGTATATCACATAGTAAAAATAAAATTTAGATTATAACTCTTCATTTTTCTATCCACTTATATTTATAAATTGTAAGCTAGTTCATAACAAATTCATTCAGTTAATATATTTGCAATGTCTTATTTTATTATTGCTCATTTATTGTAGGAATTTATTGCCTTTTTTGGAGTTAGTCATAACTATTGATTTATAATCCTAAGTCTTTACCTTTTATTTCATGGTGTTAGACCAAGGATCATATAGTTTGATTTGTTTATTTGTATATTTTATATTAAGTGAAGATTCCCACACTAGTCCTCATGTCCCTAAGCAATTTTTTGTGCAAACCCACATTCTAGGCTATCAAAAACACCTACTTGATTTATTCTATTTGTGATAAAACTATAAAATTGGGTATTTATATATTTTTTTAATAAAATATCAATTTTTAAAGGTGAATTCCATTTTTTTTCATGAAGAGTACTCACAAAAATATTTTATAAGAAATTTGTTTTTTGGATCTTCTACTATGCTTTGTGATTCTTTGAAACTTGTGATTTGTAAGACAAGCAAGGAGCAATAGAGAAGAAAATAATTTTTTTGCATTATTTTTGAAAAACAATTGTTCATATTTTACATTCATTAATTCATATCATAAACATATTTATGAAATGCCCATTTTTACAAGAAATGGAGAATTGAAGCACTCGTAGAAAGTGTTTGAAGCCAAATGAAGATTTGGAGGGTTTTCTTTAGTTTAACCTTACACTTTTTTTTTAATCTAAGATCCACTAGTTTTTTATACCCCAACTACATGTGGCATGTGATTTGATCACCATTTTTACTCATTTCAACCATAGTTCTACCAATCTATTTTTACAATAAAGGCATACTCTTTCACTTTAAGCTCTAAGTGTTCATGTGACCCAGTGGTAATAAGAGTTTTGTGAAGTATTTAACTAATTGACTGGGTATGGGTTAAAATATCTCAATATAATTTTTATATTAAATGTATTAGTTCTCATTTGTCCACCTGATTAAGTTATTTTCTCCCAAGGACCCACCCTTTAGTAGTGCAACTTTATTTTTTATAAATAAACTTCCAAAGTGTGTATCATTTGATCCAAGAGGCATGAGAGGGTGGATTTTTTTAACTCTTATTATTTTTTATAAATATTCAAAATAGTGGGGTATATTATTATTTTGGTGACCCATTGTTATATAAATTATAGGTTTTTATAAAATATATTGACTTATCCTTATTTTTTAAATCTTAAAATAACCATATATTTTGATCTTTATGTTAGATCAACTTTTTTTTGTAAAGTGCATGATTTTAGATTAGTTGATCTATATATAAAGACTATAATTTCAGTATTTTTTTATTATTTTAGTGCATGTCAAACTATTTAACACTCAATTCAACTACATCATGAAATGTAAAATGCAATCACTTAAAAAATCTAATAATTTTATTTATATACGAGCTTACATATTTTCATTGTACTTTCACTATTTTTAAAGTTACATCAGGGATTTTTGTATGCTAAAAATTTGATATTATAACCTTCACACACTCAAATTCTAAAGGTCTGACTGAGACAACCAATGAATGGATTGTGGGATGAGTGTTGTAGGGAATTCATGAGTGGGGTTGATGTGGTTTATGGATTTATGTTGGAAGGGATTGAAGAACATGTTTTATTGGTTGATTTATATGCACATGGTTTAAAATTTCACATGGTAAGGGATGATCATGGTAGTATCAAAAGAGATCAATATTGAAATTAGTTTAGATTGGAGCACAATAACCTAAGGAGCTAAATACAAAGATATTTAAAAACACTGATATATTATTTATTCCACTTTGATTATTCAAAACCATTCAAGACATTAAATATATATAGGAATATCATTCCTATAATCTTTCCATCAATCTCTAACCTAAAATATCTCAACATTATATATAAAATATATTGTTATAAATCATAAAAATACATCTAAATAATATTATATTCTAATCTATTATCTTAATATTATTTATAATAATATTTTGATAACCAATTACTACCAAATATAACAAACTAAATAACTGTATGTAATAACAAATTCTTACTCACATAATTATTCATATTATGACATAAATTATTATGAGGTTAACTATTTCCTAACATCCCCCTCCCTTAGGCCTTACATGGTAGTTTGTGTTTTACATGACTTAATGAAATTAAAGAAGGAACACATTAACTTCTCCTCAACCATTCACTATTGATAACCTCTTCCATCAATCAAATTAGTGTGGGAACTTCTAACAGGTACATCTATCATCAATCATTGACTAAGAGAAACACATTAACCTAAATAGTGTGGGAACTTACTATTAGGAACCATCTTTTCAACTTTCACTCCTATCTCTCTAAGAGCTAGCTCAAACAGAACTATATGCCACCACATTCTCTTAGGTTTGAATACTACTACCATAATCTTACTGCACATGACCATTACTATGCAAAGGAATATATCTCACATTTATTTTATGTGACTATATGTACATGCCACTTGGCGGATAATCTCTATAAATAAGGAAATAGTGAGATATTTATAGTAGCTACTCTCTTAACTATTTCCACATTCATGTTTCTTATAAACACCTTTTCTATGTAATGCCTTATGTGAGAAAATAAGAAATTTACCTATTATTCATCACACATACAAATTCTTAAAATTTTACATATATATGCACACCACTATCGTAAGAATCACCCCTTCATTAGTGGTGAGTGAGAGGCATAAAAATCCTCCATCTTCAGTATCCTCCAACCTCTAGTAGGTCACTACTTACTTAGTTGTTGAAGTTATGAATCTCATATGCATGAAATTTTCAAGGAGAATTCCCCCCATAATTTGGACATTGCACACAAGAAATAATGTGTCCTTATACAAATAATTAATTTTGATTTTGATATAAAACTAACTCTTAACATTTGAATCATTATTTGATAATATAACTAGACTGAGATCAACACTTTGGGTTTTTGATATGACTCTTTTGATAATGACACTAAAAATGACATTTTTGATAATAAAAAATGAGATAATTCACTTACAACTTATTAATTTTAATGACAAACACATATTTATAAAAAATATACTATAATCAAATCTTATTTCAAAAGAAATAAAACTAAAATTAAAAAAAGACAATTCTAAACTCAAAAATATGACTTATTTCTGATGTGAATGACATTAACCACTTATTTGTATGACTAATCCATGAATTAACTAATACTCTAATTATGAGACCATGAATTTATGATAACTTAACATCATATTTTAATATGAAACTTATGTAAGACCTAAAAATACAAAACTAAATAAAGTATGGTAATGAAAATACTATAAAACAACTAAAGACAAGTCTCAACAAAAACCTAACACTCTTGCCATGGACTTGGATAAGAACATAACATCATGTGTACCTTGTAAAGAGAGAAATGCATCTGTAAAAATGTTTTACATGCTTATTTTTGAAAAAATTGATTGATTTGGACTCTCCATATTGTGGAGTTAATGTAGCCTAATCAGGATGACTGCATGAACCTATAGATCAAACTATGTATGGCACAATTGTGGAAAACATAAATGTATAAAACATGTCAATGTGGATGAAATCCAAATGAATGTAAGTTTGTAATAGCACCAAGATTAGATTTTGTAACCAACAAAGATTTATAAAATGTTGTCCTCAAGATATAAAGATCAACATATAATAAAATAAAGGAATTTTAGCTAGGTCTATACTTCAAATGCATTTCGATAACTGGTAGGGCCATGGGTTATTAGGGACATGGGTTATTTAGATGTTGGAAATTACGTAGGTTTTAATAGTGAAATTTCACACATAAATCAAGACATAGGTTTGAGTGCATAGTTTAAGACGTATAACTACATTTTATCATAACTATACATACACAGCACCTGGTAACCCTCTTATTATCTAAATCTACATATTATCATAATTGAAAGACACCTATAAACCCTTGAAGATACATGGACACACCATAAGAAATAATTTATGATCTACTAACTTAGAATAGATAAAATGCTATCAGAATTCTCATAACTCAGACACAACAGAGATACACTCAATCACTCTTAAATTAAAAGCTAAATAAATAGTAACCCAAGTGTTATTGATTTTAAAACATATTTACATCCCTTGGGCAATGAAGTTTTCTAATCCTCCACAGGATAATAGGCCATTCTTATAATTTTTTTGCTCTTATACCAGATATTGAAACTAGTTTAAATCTGAGAACAATAAATGAAGGAGTTGAATATAGAGATATTTAATAAATACTGATATATTATTTCTTCCACTCTGATTATTGAAAACCATTCAAGACGTTATAAAAATATAGGAATATAATTCCTATAATCTCTCCATCATTTTGTCACCTAAAATCTCTCAATCTTCTATATACAATATATTTTTATAACTCATAATAATATATCAAAACAATATTATATTCTAATCTATTATCGTAATATTTTTTATAACAATATTATGATAACCAATTACTACCAAATATAACTAAAAAAATGAATTTATGTAATAATGAATTCTTACTCACGTAATTATTCATATTACAACATGAAAATTATTGTGAGGGCTAACTATTTACTAAAACTCAATGGCATCCTACTACTCATTTGGAGATATTAATTATGATGATATAAAACCCAAAGAACCTTGATGTGGTCCAGGACAAGGCAACATAGATTTTAGGTGATCCATGACTCAGTAAATCAATACAACTTAGGTTGGAAGACCATATGGATTTGATTTATTTGATTAGGTTGACCTTGACTCTCCAATATCATATGAAAATCAAATTAGATAAGACAAGGCTAGACCTAAGTAAAAATATAAGGAAAGGGGATGATTAGAATTGAATGTTTTTAACTTGGCATGATAGGATGTGGATGGGTATCACTATTGGGGGTTCTATATGGTGAGATTTAATATCAAAGGAATCAAACTAGATAAAAATGAGGTTTTGGAGAGGGTTGGAATGAAATAATTTGACTATAAGCTCATAATCATTATCATGTTGTGAAGGGTACTAACTATAATGGGCATTGTCACTCTAGGGAATATGCCTTCCCTATGGAGGTGAGGTCACTCTAGGAGCAGCATCAAATGGTGTAAAAAGGTTGGTTTGTATTATGGAAGAATATAATTCATCTTGATATGTTTTTAGGGATGCTCTTTTGTTTCTAAAATTTGGTAAGAAAATTATTGTAATCATGCTCATCTTAACAAGGTTTTGATTTTGATTTTATTATTTTTAGAAATGTTTTCTCAAGTGGGAATATAAATTGTTATTTTTGAAATTAAAATAAATGAAGAGATGATATTAAAATAAAATAAATTCTTTTCTTTTTTGTTTTCATTTTTAGAATTTTTAACAATGTAACATTTAAAAACAAAAAATTAAATGAACAATGTAGCTTACTAATTTTCACTTTTTATTTTCATTTATGGGAGAAAATTTTCACCTATATGGATTAAATAAATGTATTTTTTTAAATAGATGCAAATAAATGAAAGCTAATATGTAATTAATACTTAAAGTATGTAAATGAATAAGTAGTTATATAACTTAGATTGTCTTTGTTAGATAACTTCTATATTTTTTAACCCTAAAATCTAGATATAGGGAAACTATCTTTAAGGGGTAGAGATAGCCTACTACACAATGATGGTAGACTATCTATTATGCATGTCAATTATTTAATAAACTCAAATAGAACATATATTGATTTTATTATGCTAAGATATGTTAAAATTAAGAAGTAAAACTATACTAGATATTGTAATGATAATGAACACATGATACTTATTTTATTTTGATATCAATAACAATCTAGATCTAGAATAGGTAGAAAATAGACAAGATCTAGATTATGGATATGATGTCTAAATGTATAAATTTTTCCCCTATAGATACAGACACTTGCATCAACTTAAGATGGTTATGTCAATACTATTGTCTGACTTGGACACAACTATTTAATGTTTCATACTTACTAAATTTATATGTAACCACCTAGATGTTTTTGGATTATTTATTGCATTCATTGTAGGGCATTCAGATCTATCCCATGGACTATTTATCCTTGTGAAATGAGAAAAACCTAGCTATTAGTCTTCATAGTGACTATGGAAAAAATGGGTTAGGGGGAACATGATTTTGATCTATCATAAATACCCCTTTGTTAATGAGATCTTCCTACATAACCATTACTATAAATATGGTCTCAAACTTATGTAGTTTTTACCTAGATGTTGGATTGTGTGTGAATCATGAAATGTGTGATAAGAAAGAAAAATAATGCCTAAACTTGTAATTTAGAAAATATATATTTTAGGCTATTCCTTGAGTACTTTAGACCTATATATGTGTTATCCATATGACTAATATGGAAATAAGAGAAAATATGGAAGATTTTCTCACTTTAGTGCTTGATAGAATTATTTTGTTAGGTTTCCTTGTGATTTGATAGCTATGTGTTAGGTGGGGAAAGAATGAAAATTGTTAGCAAAAGTTATTAAAGAATCAAAACATGGCTAGGATGTACTTTAGTACACATAATAGTGTATCGTACTCATATAAGAGGTTGGATAACAAAAACATAGTAAGTGTGAATTATCATGCATTAAGTAAGAAGTTAGAATAACTAACGATTCATTAATATAAATAGAGTATTCAAATTTAATTAGATAAAATGTAATCAAACATTATACATGAGAACACATGAAAGGAACAAATTAAGAAAGCACACATGTAACCATAACCAAATAAGTCTCTATTGGTCTTTTCAAAAGTGGAACACTATTCTTCATATAACACAAGTATGTATAGACATTTATAGTCTATGACTATTCATATTCTCCTCATACTTCACACCAAAAGTGGAGTTTGTTCATATTCTAACCTATTACAAGTCATGGATATATGACAAAATAGACTTATACATGACAAAAAAAATACATAATACATGAATATTAGACAAATATCTTACAAAAAATTACAATATGAATTCTTTTCCCAACACTTTCTTAGACTTAAAATGTTGTCTCATCTCAAGACAACATCATAAGATCTTTTAAAATTACACAAGTGAGCAAAGGATGAATAATTGGTTAGACCATTAAGAGTAATAGTAATCGCTCAAGTTGTTGTTTCTTGTTCTCACCTCTTATGCACTACTTATCCACCCTCTTAGGTTTTCAATTAAGTATCATATTAACCTATAACCCTTTTGTGTTTTCAATAGGTTGGTGTAACTAGGTGGCTACCCTTTATGGTTTTTCAACCATCCTAGCCCCATTTTTCTTACTAAGTCATCCCTAATAAAAAATTATAAACAAAATTTTACAAATTTTTTTCTCTACACAGTACTTAACTTGATAGAGGTGGCATGGACACAGATGATGACTAATCAAAAGAGTAATTAGACTTAGATTGCATAGCCTTGTACTGAATGATGATCTATTGGAGCTCTAATGGTGGTTGATAAATATGTGTGTTGACATTCTAGGTAACTTCACTAGAAAATGGAGTCAAATTGGTCTTATAGGCATTCCAATCTAACATGACTTTTTGGATTAGCCATAATAGGGTGCAAAATGAAGCATAATAACCAATGATATAATTTAGATCTATGTAATCAATTATGCTCATGAATACCTTAGTGTTGGTAACCCTTGTCTAAATCTCACCACTCAACTTCTCCGTCTTGTCTACATGATGTTGAGCTTAGATAATGGAAAAATAATTATGTAGAAACTAACTTTACCAATTAAAGAGGTTGTCATACACATTATCTTTGGATCCCATTGGGTCTAAAAAGACCCACTTTATCTCTATAGGATCCAAGATTTCAATGTACATAGATACTTATTTATAAATGGTGAACTAGTTATAAGAATGAACCTTTTAATCCAAAAAAATGTCAAACTGGAGGTCTGCATTAAGCTCCAATAGTGGTCCCTTTATACTCTTTATACTTGAAAATATTAGTTAGACCACTCTATGGAATTTAAAACAAATTCAATGACTTTAGAATGACCCTATAAAACCCTATTGTCCATGGTTAGAAATATACTCTCAACCCTCATCAAAATCCCTGGGCTTTCTTTTGCTCTAATTGGTTATTGAATGTTTACTTGGACCTTGAATTTTATAACTCTTGTTCACTCTATTGATCTGGTTGTGTATAAATTCCCATGGGCCATTAATTTTTTAGCAACTAAACATTCTTATTATAATTTTCCTTGACTCATTAGATTTTTGGATTTGCTAACCAATTTGACTCTACTTCACTTCATTTGATCTTGATGAATGTTTAAGCTCAAGCCCTTATATCTACCTTTTAATTATCAACTCTATCCCTATTATTACCATATGTCAAATAAAAATTAATACTTAGGATCCTTCTATCAGTATACCAACTTACATGCTTATGCCACATGTCAATATCTTGAGCTATCTAACTATTTGACTCATTTTGCACCTTTAGATTGAGATGTATGATCAAGTGAGGACCATTGATCTTGCCAGGAACCACAGTTTGAAATCCAATGGTTATTTTATGATATTAAATTTGATGATATATAATATGTCAAATGAAATTCATATGACCATCAAATTTTAAGTTCAAAAGGACCTACTTTTTTTGAGTTTAAACTTGACGTTAGGTTGACCATCTCACTACACAGGTCCAACTTTGAAAGCTTCTAACTTGAACCAGAAAGCTCGTGCAGGTCTAAATTTTTTTTGGATGATCTTAGCATTTATAAATACATTTTTTATTGATTTGATCATGTCATGATGCTTTCTAAGATTACTTATGAAATTGATGAATAGACTGGTCCATAATTTCTTCTATGTGACATCTTGGTGACAACCAATCTCAAACAACTATGGGGAGCATAGTAAAAATGACTATAACCCCATCTTTGCACATGGATAACTCTATTTTCACTTTATTGAAGGACATTATATTTAGAGAATATAATCTTAGCACAAAAGTTAATAAACCCATATGACCAATTCTTCTTGACTATCAACACATATGAGATTTGGTCTTCGCAAATTGCCCACTTGTACTTTTTTCCACTAGACCCAAGATGCCTAGGTGAACACAATAAAGAACTAGATTAATACCAAGAGCTTCTTAAGTCATTCCAAGAACTCTTAACAACTTATAGTAGCAATTCAACTTTTTACCATGTTCCAAATGTTGAAAAACACATGAGAACTTGTATGGTCTCTTTTACCTGGAAATCTTAGACCCCTTTCTAAGCCCTAGATATATTTCTTCATCAAACCATGAAATAGCTTCATAAGTGGGCCAAAATGGCCAATAATTATAGTGATTCATAGGGGTTTCATGCTTGTATATGAAAAAATAACCTTGACCATGTGCCTCATTTAGACCATTGGGTATGGAGTCTTTACTTAGATCCAACGTATTGACTTGGTGCCAATCCTAATCTAACCTCTCTTGAAACAAAAGCAAGGACCAAAAGGAAAAATAAGAATAGAGTTCCCAAGGAACTTATTAAAATGAAACTAACCTAGAACAAAGTGAAGACAACAAACAAATGTGCAAAAACTAAATTTAGAGTAATTTTAAGAACTACCCTAATATATATATATATATAGCTTAAAAATATGTGTACCTTTATTCCTAGATCAAAAGGAAATCTTGAAAACTTTCCTACATCACGAGATGTGGAAGTAGATGAGGCATGTATCTCCTTGACCCTTAGCCTTGATGCCTCAGCCTTTGTTTTATATGTGAAATTCATTGGCATGATGTTTAGTGAGAACCAAACAACTCCAAATAGGTTTTGTATGTGCATCTAGATAGTCTCAATTTCCTCATGTGGCTCCTCAATTATAACTTCTAATGGTGGTTCAACAAGGCATATCTTCTTTGTTTCTATGGTGTCTTCAATAAGAATAGGATTCTTCTTTGTTTCAAGTTCTTTAGGATCATCAAGGAACTAATAGTCCATTTTAAATATCTGAAACAAGTCCATGTCTAACATGAAATATTGAGGTGGTAGAGTTGAAATACTGCTCACTCCATCTTCTTTGATCTCCTTTGCAAGGTTTCTATTTTTGGATAAAACAAGACCATAGTCCCCTATAGAGGAACATATAATTCTCTCAATATCTCAAATACATCCTCAAATGATCTTTTTGGCTAATTTGTAGCCTCTAGTTTCCCCATAAGCTCATTAGTTTGATCAACTATTTCATTCATTTCCTTATCCTCTACATAACATGGTAGCTCATTATCCTCATTATTGAAGGTAGAATTACCTTTTTCACATCCAAGATGGGTAATAATAACAAATTTCCCCTCATAAATTATTGTATCCTCCTCATCACATTCTCTTTGAATCTCTTTTGAATCTGAAATTTCTTTCTCTAGTTCCCGCATGACATGATCTTATTCTTGAGTGTGAATGGTAGAAATGCAAGATGGATCCACTTCTGATATAACTTTAACTATTTGGGTAGAATCTCTATAGAGGAAACTCATGAATATTGGAACCTTTTATTTCTTGACTTATTTCACCCTATTTATTTTATTAGATGGACTAGGCACAATAGGATCTCAAGACAAAAGATAGGCATCGCATAAATTGAGTACATAGCCCATAAAGCTCTCTAAGTTTGAGGTGAATGGGTTTCATGAGGAATGGTGGGTGGAGTAGGTGGAGGGACAAATATTTCTTGTGGTGGTAGGTGGAGTAAGTCTTGAGGTGTAGGAGGAATTGGTGTGAAACATGGTACCTTTATGGACTACTCTTTATGGGGAAAGCCACGAAATTGGGAATTTTTAATGGAGTATATTCCACTCGATGAAATTTTTCTTGAATTATTTTCCATGAAGGAAGGGATCTAGGATTTTGAGGAGAAAGGGGTGAAGGATGAGTAGATTTAGGTTTACTTGACTGCATGATTTAGTTTCAAGATGGGAAAGATAGATTTTCTTATTTACCCTCTCTCCTTCTCTTTCCTTATCTTCAAATCCAAATCTTTGATTTGCCTCACTATATTCTCTTAGAATAGCTTATCTTTGGGATGAATGGGTGGCACATAAGAATTTTGAGGTGGTGTATATGAAATCACATAAGATTGTCAAGGTTGGACTTGTTTTTTTTTAAGGCCTTTTAACTTATCCTTAATGCTTTGAATGTAACCACATATATCCATCATCTCACCTATGAGATTGTTCCAATTTTGTCTTTCAATAGGTGCCCATTCTCATTTCACTTCTTACAATGACTCCTTCACATAATAGATCTGGTGAATAGGGACATCTTGGCCATAATAATTTTGTGAGAAAAAATTTATAGCATGCTTGTCAAGATTTATTAGATTCTACCTAAGTGATGGTATGGATGGTTCATGATAGGGTTGGGTTAAGAAGGAGCTTTATCATGATGGGTTATCTAGCCATAGGAAGGATCAAGGAAATACTCTTTAATTTATAAGTGATATATGTCCTCATATTGCTGGTGAAGATCATGAGGAAGGTAAGAGCCACTCCATTGACAATAATGATCGAGTGAAAATTTCTAAGGCTCCTTATAGCTTTGATAGGATTCTTGATAATGTTTATTAGGCTCATATTAATCAGAAGGATAAAATTTGAGCATCTAATAAGGAAGTGGATAATAGGGAGATTCACCATAGCTATTCATATTAACCTCATATGCCAAATGAGATGTAACAACTGACTAAATTTTTTAATGAGACATACCTAGTCTACTCATAACTAGAAGCTTGATTTGGAATTACCAATGGTGCTAATTTGATTGATTCCAAAAGTTTATAGAGGAGGGACACACCACCAATATTCTTCTTCTTTTAGACCTCATCCCATTATTCATGCCAAGACTATTAGGGTTCTAGATTACACCCTAGCTAGGTAGGGGGATTATTTAGGTCCTCTACTCCAATCTAAACCAACGTGGGACTAATCCTAGGATGTGGGTATCTTAATAATGCATCATACCTCTCAATAAGGCAAAATTCCTTATATATCTATCACCTAAATTAAAACTAACTAGGAAAATAGAGATAGAAATGGGTAACAAATCATGAAAACATGTAAAGGAGATGATGCACCAGTAATGTGATTATTCATCCACTCTACCTAAACTTATAAAAAACACTAATGAAATCAGATTTACAACTCCAAATGGATGTATATGTGTTATTATTTCATGCAAAAGTTCACTAAACGATCAAAACCTAAGTGAATTGATGAGGAGGTCTAATTCAAGGCACTAACTAGTCAATGTATCCACTTTCTAGTTTTAATCAAATGACATTAGACATGACTTGCAAAACACTATGATCTAGTACCTAGATTATATTCAAGATTTGATAAGGGAGATATTTTTTACCACATATGCAAATCAACTTGACACTAACACACTATACTAGAATCATAAAATCTGAAAAAAAATCCTTTATTTATCTCAAGAGGTTACAAATATCAAATCTAGGTAGAGTCTAGTCATGCCCAAGAGAGGGATTACCAAGCTTTTTTCTAGGCTTAGAAGCTTTTATTTATAGAAAAAGAAGAGAGAGAGAGAGAGAGAGAGAGAGAGAGAGAGAGAGAGAGAGAGAGAGAGAGAGAGAGAGAGAGAGAGAGAGAGAGAGAGAGAGAGAGAGAGAGAGAGAGAGAGAGAGAGAGAGAGAGAGAGAGAGAGAGAGAGAGAGTTATGCATTAGAACAAGCCTAATGGATCCTAATAGATTAGCACCAATTTGAGGATACTAATCATTGATCTTATCAAGAAGGCATAATTTTAAAGGCTTTGCAAAAGAATTTAATGCTCCATGATCCTTATGTAATCGCTAGGTTTT
>JARHVA010002384.1:2570000-2609302 GCA_037957365.1 Torreya grandis | reverse complement strand
ATGATTTCTCAAATCATGTCAAATCTACATGGCCTAATGTAAAAGGATGTGCAAGTCTAAACTCAAACATTAGCAATACAAGTGGAACTTAATGGCATGAACAATCATTTACATCAAATCATGACATAATTGGATACCAATTCATCTCATTTACCACTCAAAAACATTCCACTTTTTCCTTCTGGTCCTCCTCCTCTTAATACTAACATCACCAATATGGGGGTAAAATCTATGTTACCAAAAGTTGACTTATGCAAGTTTGATGGTAAGGATACACTCACTTGGATCACTCAAATTGAAAATATATTTGATTTACACCAAAATCCTAGATCTCAAATGGTGGTTGTGGTATCTTTGTATCTAGAACTTGAGCCATTCATTTGGTATCAATTGTTTTGTGCTAAAAAAAAGAAGACTGGTGCTCTTAGTACTTGGTCAATATTCTCTAATGAACTAATGTTTCATTATCAGAATAATGTTTCTGAAAAATACTATAACCAATTATCAAAACTATGAAAAATAGGAATAGTGAAGGATTATATTCATCAATTTTAGAGTCTATCCTTACGTGTAGAGGATATCACTAAGGCAAATCTGACTGACCTTTTTCTAGGTGGAATAAAAGATAGTATTCAATTGGAGGTTCGTATGTTTAACCCCACAATTGTATCTAAAGATATACATAGGGCATGCTTGGAAGAAGAAAAAGAGATGATCAAACGTCATCCTTTCACTACTAGTTGGGAACACACCTTCCCAACTCTATCATTGCCTCAACCTACCAAATTGACACCATAACAAATTGAGGAGAAGTATGTCAAAGGGTTGTGTTATGGTTGTGACAGTAAATGGAGCAAAGGTCATTGATGTGCTAAAAATAAGTTATTTTACATCGAAGGGGATGATGAGGATGAAGAAGATGAGGAGGCATCTGTTGAGGGTTTTGAAGGACCTAAGGATGAAACTATAGATTCTAAACCTACTATTTCTTGCCATGCCCTTGAAGGTATTTATACTCCTCAAACTCTTAAGGTGGTGGGTTTCATTAAGAAATAAAAGGTCACAGTGTTGATTGGCTTGAGTAGTACACACATTTTCATCAATAGTAAGTTGGCTACTCATTTGAATTATTTCATCTACCCAGCCCCAAAATTTCAAGTCATGATTGTAGATGGTGGTACAGTTAATTGTTTTAGAAAATGTCATAGTATTAAGTTAGTGATGGGGGACTATTTTATAGATTTTACTATGTTTTCTATTCCTATGGGTGGAACTGACATTGTTTTGGGAGTACAATGGCTCACCACATTGGGTACTATTGAGATGAATTTCCATGAACTATTCATGCATTTTTATTCTAAATAAAATCCAATGGAGCTATGAGGATTAAGATTTAAATATCCATAAATGGTTAGTTCACATCAGATGAACAAGATGCTAAAAAAGGTGCTGATGGATTTGTGGCATGCTTGTTTTCCATTGATGTTTAACAAAACAAGGAGTTTACGCATCCTAAGTTACAACAAATACTAGATGAGTATTCAATTGTTTTTGGACCCATACCAAAAGGTCTTCCTCCTTGTCATACTCATGATCATGCCATCAAAATCATTCTTGGAAGTATGCCACCTAACATTAAACCATACATATATTCTTATGCCCAAAAGAGTGAAATTAAAAATGTGGTACAAGATTTTTTGGAGGTAGGTACTATTCTCCATAACTAAAGTGAATATTATTCTCCAATACATGGTACAAAATAAGGATGAAACTTAGAGGATTGACCATATTATAAATAGCTCAACAAGTTCACTATCAAAGATAAGTTTCCTATTCCTGTAATTGATGATTTGATAGATAAATTATGTTGTGTTATTTATTTTACCAAATTAGATTTTCACTCTAGGTATCATCAAATCTAGATCTGTGAGGAGGACATTCCTAAAACAACCCCATGTACTCATGAAGTCCATTATGAATTATTGGTCATGCCTTTTGGTCTCGCCAATGTACCATCCACCTTCCAGAGTTTGATGAATATAGTTTTTAGGCCATTTTTGAGAAAATTTGTAGTTGTGTTTTTTGATGACATCCTTATTTTATAGCAAACATTTGGGAAGACTACTTGCATCATGTGAAACAGGTACTCTCAATTCTTAAGCAACATCAATTGTATGCTAAATCATCCAAATATGATTTTAGAGTTCAAGAACTAGAATATTTAGGTCATATTATATCACATGAGGGGGCAAAAATTGATCCTAAAAAACTCTAAGCCATCATGAAGTGGTAGATTCCCAAAACACTTAAGAAACTAAGGGGATTTCTAAGGCTAACTAGTTATTATTACAAGATTGTCAAACATTATGGTAGTATTGTAGCACTTCTCCCTCTTTTGTTGAAGAAAAACTCCTTCTAATGGATTGATATCCTACCAAGGCATTTAAACAACTAAAAATGGCTCGGTGAACCACCCCAATATTGACTAATCCAAATTTTTCTAATACTTTTGTGATTGAATATGATGCATTTGGATATGGTATGGGTGTAGTACTCATGTAAGAGGGTAGGCCCATTGCCTTTGAAATTTGTCAATTAAAGGGTAAAAATCAGCTCAAACCCATTTATGAGAAAGATATGATGGCTATTCTACATATATTCAAATAATGGAGACCTTATCTATTGGGTCATCACTTTTAGGTAAAGACTGATCATAATAGCCTTGAATATTTTTGGAACAATGGTTATCTTTTAAAGAACAAAAAAAATGGGTGACAAAAATGTTAGGTGGATGATGCACTATCTAGGTGAGATGAACCAATTGAGGTATTGCTATGTGCCATGACCATTTACTAGGCAGACTAGCTTAAGGAAGCAAGGGAAGAATGGTATAATGATAGTATTACCCATGTATTAATTTAGAATCTATAGTAGGGTTTTGATGGGATTGAAAAGTTTACATGGAAGGGGAATGCATTATGATACAAATATAGATTATATCTATGTCTGAATTCTCTTCTCAAATAGAAAAATTTTTCAAAAACTTCATGCATCTCCACTTGGCGATAATTCAGGGTTTTTGAAAACTACTATCATAGAGTAAAGAAGGACTTTTTTTTAGAAAGGACTCAAGGGGGATGTATATAAATATGTGGCTGAATGTATGGTCTGTCATCAAAATAAAAGTGAAACCATTACAACCCTAGGTCTTTTATAACCCTTATTCATCCCTAGTCAATGATGGAAAGAGGTATCTATGGATTTCATTACTAGGTTACCACGATCTAAAGGTAAAAATGTTATCATGGTTGTTGTGGATAGACTCACAAAGTATGCTCATTTTTTAAATTTATCTCAACCATTGGTGGCCAGTATAGTAGCTTTTACCTTCCTCAATACAATTTATAAATTGCATGGTACTCCCAAGATTATTATTAGTGATCATGATCCCATATTCACTAGTAATTTTTGGAAAGGATTATTTGCATGTTTGGGAACCTAGTTGGCTCAAGCTCATCCTATCATCCTCAATCTAATGGGTAAATGAGGTATTCAATAAGTGTCTATAAGGGTACCTTCATTTTTTTGTGTCAGATAAAAAAGATGCATGGGTTTAATGGTTGCCCTTAGCTAATGGTGGTATAATACTTCAATTCATAGTTCATCCAAAATCTCTCCTTTTATGTAATTGTATGGATACCATCCTCCATCCCTCACTTCATCCTTAAATACCCACCCAAAGGTATGAATAGTGGAGGAAAACCTTTAACATCAATAGGAAGTCCTTACTAGTTTGCATGAAAATTTTGCTTTGGCCTAGAATCACATGAAGTAATAGGTTAGATCAACATAGGAGTGAGGCATTTTGAAATTAGTGTTTGGGTGTTCTTTCTCTTTTATTCATATAATAAAATGTCCTTGATTAAATAGAAAAAGGATAATAAGCTATCTCCCAAGTATTATGGCCCTTATAAGATCTTGTAGAAAATTGATAGTGTGACTTACAAGCTAGAATTTTCTCCATCCACTCACATTCATCTAATATTTCATGTATCTTGACTTAATAATGTCATTGGACAGAGAGTTACCACTCAAACCAAGTTACCAAAATTAGATGAGGAAGGGAGGGTTATTCTTGATCCTGAACTGGTCCTTCAAACACTCACTAAGTATCTATGGTCCAAACTAATTATTGAGTATTTGATCAAATGGAAGAATCTACTTTCTAAGGATGCTACCTGGGAGGATGAATCATTCATGAAATAACATTCAATATTTCCTCAATGTTGAGGAAAACATTGTTTTGAAGGGGAGGGACATGATATTTCCTTAACCATTGGTGTGTCTAGGGATATGTGTAGTCGACTTAAAGCTTGCATAACCCTTTTACATATTATTTTACATTTATTTATGCATTCATATACTTAGTAGGATGGCCTATGAGTGGCACATGGCCTTGTTAGACTATATATAAGAGGTAGGGTTAGTTATTAATCATCATATTTGAGTATTCATTATTATTGAAAGCATTTGGGAGTTTTCCCCCTCGAAGTGGTTTATCTATTATTCATATTTTCTATTATATTTACACATTATTGTGATATACTATTGTATATCTGATCATTTGGTGAATTAATATCATTTTATTAAAATTGCATTGGTGATCCATATAAACACCCTCCATAGGATTATACTCAATTTTGGATGAACGAGACATGGTGACACATTTTTTCTCACAGCCAAATGTCTCTTAAGAGACTAAATGCTGATTAGTGGGAGTCATATCTTATGACTCACTAGCCCAATCAATGAACCATATATGTAGTCATGTTCATATGGGTGTATAAACACTAGAATGGTATTCATTAACTCTCTATAAAGCTCTAGGACTGAAATTTATAGATGGCTAGAGGCATCCCTAAAGAGAAGCTTCTCATCCCTGAGTGGGAAAATGATCTAACTTCAACCATACATTTTAGGATAACAATGATGGATATATATGAACTATCAATGCCTATAGTTACATGGATGATTAATCTAAGTACCCCCTAGATGATTATCCCTATATCAATATGAGTGAGACATGATAACATGTTTTCTCTAGTAGTCAAATATCTATTAAGAGACCAAAAGCTGGTCAGTAGGAGGTGTATCTTGTGACTCACTATGCCACTTTATAAATCATCTATGCATACAAATTAAAATGGGTAAATAAATGTTATAATGGACCCAATACACTCTACATTAAGTGCTAAAATATAAATTTATAGGCATTTAGAGGCATACTTGAAGATAAGTTTCTCATCCCTGAGTGAGAAAATAGACCGAACTTTTGTTGCATATTACAAGAGAACCATGATGGGTAAAGACAATTTATCAGTTCTTATAGTTACATGGGTGAGTCATCTAACCATCCCTAAATGATTCTCCCCAACTTGAGATGATAAATACATGGAAACACATTTATCTCAATATCCAAATGTCTCTTAAGATATCAAAATTTTGTCAGTGGGAGGAGTATCTTGTGACTCACTAGCCAATAGATGAACCATCTATGTAGACATGTCTATATGGGCATACAAACACTATAATGGACCCCATTATCTCTATATTTGGCTTCACAATAAAAATTTGTAGTTGGTCAAAGGAATTATTGAAGAGAAGTTTCTCATCCCTGAGTGGGAAAATAAACCAAACTTATACCATATGTTATAGGAAAATAATAAGGGGTAGATATGAGACGCCATTACCTATAGTTGCATGGTAAATTCCTATTATCACCCCAGGGATGATTCTCCCTAGTTTGGGATGAGTGAGATACAGTGTCACATTTTCTCTCATAGCCAAATATCTCTTACGAGACCAAAATTTAGTTAGTAGAAGGCATATCCTATGACTTTCCAGACCAATTGATAAACTATTTATGAAGACACATCTAGATGGGTGTATTAATTATAGAATTACCCTTGTCCTCTCTCTATCAAGCCCTAGGATAGAAAGTCTAGAATCATCCCTAAAAAGAAGCTTCTCATCCTTGAGTGGAAAATAAACCTAATTTCCACCACACATTATAGGATAATAATGAGGGGTAGAGATGAGTTTTCATCACCTAAAATTTCATGGGTGAGTCCTCTAATCACCCCTTCAATGATTTTCCCCAACTCAGGATGAGTGAGACATGGTGACATGTTTTCTCTCATATCTAAATGTTTCTTAAAATAGCAAACATTGGTTAGTGGGAGGAGTATCTTGTGAGTCACTTTCCCAATTGATGAATCATCTATGTAGACATGTATATATGATAATATAAATACTATAATTTCCTCTATTTTCTATTCAATGGGATATAGGGTCAAAATTTACAGTTAGTTGAAGGCATCTTTGAACAGAAGCTTCTCATTCACGAGTCAAAAAATAGAATGAAATTATATCACATATTGAGATGAGCCATCAATACATATAATGGTATGGTTGAGAATTTAAGCATATATTGGAGGATTCTCCCCATCTTGATATGAGAGAGACATGATGACACATTTTATTATGTAGACAAATGTCTCTTTTGAGACCAAATGTTAGTTAATAGGAAACATATCTTAGCACTCACTATCTAATCAAAGGACCATTTGTGTATGCATTCATATGGGTATATAAATACTATAATTGGTCCCATATGCTCATTTTTACACCCCAAGACTAAAATTTATAGTTGGCTAGAGGCATCCTTGAAGAGAATCTTCACATCCATAAGTTAAAAAATATACTAAAATTCCATTGTGCATTATCGGACAACCATGAGTAGTAAATATGAGCCAATAGTTCCTAAAATTATGTGAGTGATTTATCTAAGCACCCCCTAGATAATTATCCCCAGCTCAAGATGAGAAAGACATGGTGACACATTTTCTCTAATAGCCAAATATCTCTTAAGAGACCAAAAGTTGGTCAATGAAAGGTGTTTCTTATGACTTGATATCCAAATCAATGAAATATATATGTGAATGAATTTTAATGGATGTATAAATCCTATAATGGCCTCTATTTACTCTTTATTGGGTTCTAAGGTCAAAAATTTTAGTCGATCAGAGGCATCCCTAAAGATAAGCTTATTGTTTATGAGTAGAAAAATAAATGAAACTTCTATTGTGCATTGAAAAATAACTACGAGGTATAGAGATGATACATTAATGCCTATAGCTACTTAGACAATTATTTTGAGCACCCACTAAAATATTCACCCTAGCTCAAGATGAGTGATAAATGGCTGTACATTTTATCTCATAGCCAAATATCTCTTAAGAGACCAAAAGTTTGTCAATAGGAGACATATCTTGTGACTCACTATCCCACTTGATAAAATATATATGCATACACATCCATATGGGTGTATAAATTTTTTAAAACCACCTTTGACCCTCCATTAATCCCCAAGGTCAAAAGTTCTAGGTTTGTGGAGGCATATCTAAAGATAAGCTTTTCATTCCTAAGTGGGAAAATGATGAAATTTTTTGGTAGACATTGTAGGAGAAATATGAAGGGTAAATATGATTCTTCAACACCTAAATTTATGTAGGTGAGTCCTCTAAGAACCCTACATAGGATTATATTCCACTCAAGATAAGGGAGACAATATAATGTGTTTTCTATTGTAGACAAATCTCTCTTAAGAGACCATAATTTGGTTAATGGGTAGTGTATCTTTTGATTTTCTAGCCCAATTAATGAACCATCTTTACCAACACATCCATATGGTCATATAAACATGATAATGGCCACCCTTTTCTCTTCATTAGGCCCTAAGTTTTAAATTTAAAACCATTTGAAATCATTCCTAAATAGAAGCTTCTTGTTCTTAAGAGGGAAAACATAGTGAACTTTTGGCATGCATTTCAGGAGAACTATGAGGGGTAGAGATGAAACATCAATAGTTAAAGTTACATGAATGAATCCTGTAATCACCCAAAAAAATTCTCTCTAGTTTGGGATAAGCGAGACACAATGACATGTTTTCTCTCCCAACCAAGTGTCTCTTAAGAGACCAAAAGTCAGTTAGTGGGTAGTGTATCTTTTAAATCATCATCCTAATTAATGAAATATATTTGTTGACACATCTAAATATGTGTATAAATAATGGAATGTCCACTCTCCACTCTCCATTAGGCCCCAAGGTTGAATTATTTAAATTTTTTGAGGGACTTATGAAGAGAAGGTTCTCATTCCTAAGTGGGAAAATGATTTGAACTTACAACGTGTATTGTAAGAGAAACATGAGGGATATAGATAATTATTCAATGCTTACAATTACACTAGTGAGTCCTCTAATAATCCCACATAGGATTTCATACCACTCAATATGAGGGAGACACAATGATGCATTTTTTATTATAACCAAAAACCTCTTAAGAGATCAAAATTTGGTTAGTGGGTAGCATATATTTTGACTCATTATCCTAATCGATGTAACATCTTCATTGACACATCTAAATGGGCATATAAATGTTGGAATGGTAACCCTCCACTCTCGATCAGGACTCGAGGCCTAAAATTACAAGGATTTGGAGGAATCTTTAAAGAGAAGCTTCTCATTCCTAAGTGGGAAATGGAGTGAACATATAGTATGAATTATATAAGAGAACTATGAGTAGATATGAGTCATCAGTGCCTATAGTTACATGGGTGATTCCTATAAGCACCCCTAGGAGGATTTTCCCCAGCTCAAGATGAACAAGACACAATGACATGTTTTCTCTCATAGTTAAATGTCTCATAAGGGACCAAAATTTGGCTAGTGGGTAGCGTATATTTTTAATTGATATTTTAATAGATGAATAATCTTCACCAACATGTATATATGGGTGTATAAATGCTATAATGACCACCCTTTACTCTCCATCAGGCCCCAAGATCAAAAGTTGTAGGTGTTTGGAAGACTCCCTAAAGAGAAGATTCTCTTTCCTAAGTGGGAAAATAGAATGATCTTCCAACACATATTACATGATAACTGTGAGAGTTAGAGATGAGTCATAAATGCATACAATTACATAAGCAAATATTTTAATCATCCCATAGAAAATTTTGTGCCACTCAAGATGAGGGAGACATGGTGACATGTTTTCTCTCATAAACAAATGTTTCTTAAGAGACCAAAAATTGGTCAGTGGATAGAAAAATAATGAAGCACCACCCTCTGTGTTTAAAAGTCCTTAAATAACCATTGTCTTATTTTTTATTATAATATCTATGAATCCATCTTCTTATAACCACCACAAATCGAGTGGGATAAACTAGGTCTTCTCTATCCATGATAGTTGTGGGTCTTTTTTTGCCTCTACACAATGAGATAAGTAGTAGTTTGTTCCCTCATTAGTATTCAAGTGAAATTACTAAAAAAACATGCATTGAATTTAAATTATAACCAATTTTTAAATAAAATGTAATAAAAAATTAATATATGACTAATAAAACTAAGGCTACATTTAGATTATAATTAAATAGTACTTAGTTGCATAAGATATGACATGTGATCAAATTCAAATGATGATGAAATTTCATGATCCCCATTGGTTAGAATGAATCTATAGTCTCCATATATGTTAGGGATCTACAATACCATTTGTCAACCCATTATTTTAACCCACATTCATTTCATTTAAGTTCCATACAACCCAAACAAAATAATTCCATATCCCTATATAAATAGTCCATAAATTAGAATTTGAGATTCAAATGGAGTGGAAAACACTCGATCCAATTATTGTACTACAATATTAATACATTTCATTATCTTCTTCCTCCATTAACCAAAATAATATTTGCATATTAGGATTTTTATTTGATCAGTGGGATTTTTTCTAATTAACCAAGTCATGATACTTACAATATCAGTCAAATTATCACCATGTTTGTATTTTCCCTGATATTTTTTTAAGAGATATTTTTACACATGCACTTATACCATAATTTTCCCCTTTTCCATTCCTAGACTCAAAGAAACTCTAAAAAAATTAAACCTCATTTTTCTTATACATCTTGCTTAACCAATAAAATATTTAAGAATTATTAAAATATCATGCATAATTATTTGACTAAATGTAGTGTGTATTGGACAAGATTTATCTTGCATTCATATTTATATAAAATATCTCAAAACAAACTTGGAGAAAATATGGAGAATGTGATATGTCATCACTCATATAAAATTGATACTCCCTCAAAATCTTTATGTTATCCTATGTACTATCAGGTGCATGTCTGAATGTAATGTGCATAAAAATTACAGCTTAAAATGAACTATAGTATTGGGATTGAACCTCATTATATGGTTTTAGTGTGTAGTCTTTATCAAATTCCACAACCAAAATAATGGTTCCAATTGGGAAGTTATCCTTGCATTGCTTGAACTGATTATCATAGTATTTTACCTTATTTGTTGTGTCTTGCATATTGGTATATAATATTCTTCTTGAGTTCAAATATTAAATTAGATACAGATACTTGGGTTGTAACCAATTCACATCTTAATGACTCTTTTTCATATTTTACATATATATTTTTTTAAATAAAATCGGGGGTAAAAACTTGTATTCAATCAACAGCAAAAAACAAGCAGAAAACCAGCCAAACCGGCAGAATAGAACCAGAAACCACATACACATTACTCACTCATACATTTCTTATCCTCAGCAAGAATTCTATTCAAGACATTGCGAATATCATTCGGCAACTGAGCTATCTCGACCACATTCCGCTCCACCATCTCCTCCGAGGCCCATCTAGCCAAACAATCTGCAGCCTTGTTCCATTCGCGCAGAATGTGATTAAAAATGACCGTATCCATAAGCGAACTAATTTGTAAAATTTCCTGAACCACCAAAGAAAGCTGCCAATTCACATTAGTAATTTGCCGTTCCTGGATCATATTGATCAAAATCAGCGAATCGGCCTCACAAATTACTCTTCACCATCCCATCTCGTAAGCTCTTTTCAGAGCGACCAAGATAGCTTGGCCTTCCATCCGATTAATTGTCTGCTCTCCCCTACACTCCGAGAAGATGAAGATAACATCAGTCGATGCATCACGCGCGATTCCTCCAATACCAGCCGGGCCCGGATTGCCTCTGGAGGACCCGTCCGTATTAATTTTTAAAAAATCCACCTGGGGGGGCGTCCACCTTCCACTTCTCTCCATTTTTTGTGACCCACCCCCACTTCTTCTGACACACACCGAGCTTGGTGTCAGTCCACGCACCCCCAAGCTGCCAATCACTTTAGCATCGCTCCTTGCCATAGGCAGAGCGACTTCACACTTGGCTTCCACGGATTCCTGAACCATTCTACTAATTCTGCTCCAGACCTGCGCAATCTCCAGCTTGGAATCATTAAATATCCTTCTGTTACGTTCCAACCAAACCTGCCACAACAGAAATATGGGCCCTACGTACCAGACGTCCTGAAAAAATTGAGCTCCAGGTGGCGGCCGGTCCAGCTGTTGCCAAAAATCAGGCAGAGAGAAGGCGCAAATTCCCCTGCATTTCCACGCTTTCCACCAAGCGTCCCAAAGCTGTGTAGTAAAACAACAAGAGAAAAATAAATGGGACGCATTCTCCTCCTCTGCGCCACACAGGACACACCGAGATGGCCCCACAAATCCTCTTTTTCGCAGGTTATCCCAGGTCAGACAATGGTTCCATGCCAATGTCCACACGAAGTAGTTACACTTCGGCCACGAGAACTTGCTCCAAGTCCATTTCCACTAAGTAACCTCCCTTTCTTCTCCAAATTTCTGCGCAACCAGCTCGTGGTACCCAGCAGAAACCGAATATTTTCCTTTTGGGTGAGGCGACCAGGCAAGTTCGTCAGTCCCTTTGAGGGCACAATAGCTACGCCTAGCTAAAATCCCCTTCAATTCTTCGCATTCCACCTCCATATCTCTGACCGGCCAATCCTCTGGGCGTTTCCATCTTGCTTCCATAAGCTGATCCTGACGAGAAAACAACTTAAAATCACTCACCTTATACCAGCCCGCCGCACAAAATCTCTAAGAGAGAGCTTGAAGATGAGGGTACTGCTGAGTTATAGGAGGAAAACCATCCCACGAGTCATGCCAGAACTCCACCTCAGTCTCGCTTTTGCAAATCCAGAACAACCCTCTTTTTATTAGTGCCGCCCCTTTCTTAAGAGTATCCCAAATAACCGACCCCTTCCCTGTCATATGATATCTTGGTATGTCCTTGTGTGCACATCCCGAAAAGTACTTATGTGCCAAAACTTTGGCCCATATGCAATCCTGCTCAGTGCACCATCTCCAGTAGAGCTTGGCCGCAAGTGCCGTGCCAGCCAGAAGGGATTGTCTGAGCCCCAAGCCTCCCAATCTTTTCAGGCTACAGACAACATCCCAACGGATGAGGCTCCATTTGGTCGAAGACAAATTCCCAGCCCACAAAAACTATCTCGCAAGAGAGTCCAAATCCTTCACAAAGCTAACCGGTGCCACCTGTAGCATGCACCTGTACAGGGGTAGTGCCTGGATCACCGATTGAATCAGCTGGATTCTACCCGCAAAAGATAACCATCTGTGAGTCCAATGATTCACCTTGGTCCTGAATTTATTCAGAATACCCTGCCAAGACTCCTTGGATTGTCTACCCGTGGTGATAGGGATGCCAAGATAGGTAACCGACAAGCTGCCAATTTGAAATCGAAGAATTCCAGCCACTCTCCGTTGAATCGCTAGAGGCGTATTGAAGAAAAAGATGGATGATTTTACCTCGTTAATAGCCTGCCCCGAGGCCATGAGAAAATCATCCAGGCACCTCCGAATATTAGTAGCCTCTCTAATGGTGGCGACTCCCATCATGGCTACATCATCCACGAACTAGAGGTGAGAGAGAACTGGAAGCTCGCCATCCCAACGCCACCCCTGAATCTCCCCATCTCTCATATACTCTCTGATCCTGCGACCTAAACCCTCAGCCAAGAGAAGAAACAGATATGGGGAAAGGGGGTCACCCTGCCTCAAGCCCCTAGTAGCCCCAAACAAACTTGTATGTTCACCCCTGACCAGGACTAAGAACGAGGTCGAAGTAACGCAGCTCATAACCCACTCAATCCAATCCCTCTCAAAGCCAAAAGCCTGCAAAACTTTCTGTAAAAAGGACCATCTCACCCTGTCATATGCCTTTGACATGTCCAACTTAATGAACATAGCCTTCTCTCTGGATCTGGACATCGAATGGACCGCCTCCGTCGCCATCACAATACCATCCAAAATCTGCCTACCCTCCACAAAGCCACTCTGCTCCTCCGCAACCAGCACCTTCAGACATCTCTTAAGTCTTTCGGAAATCACCTTCAAAATTATTTTATAAATAACATTACACAAGGAGATGGGCCGAAACTGGCTGAGACGATCCGCTCCCTCCCCCTTCGGAATGAGAGCCAAAAAGGTAGAATTCAAAGCCCTCAACATCTGTTTGTTAGCTTGTGACTCCTGGACCACAGCAAGTAAATCCTCCTTAATAATCTCCCAAAACTCCTGATAAAACTCAACCGGAAACCCATCTGGTCCAGGCGCCTTACCTTTTTTCATCAGAAAAACAACCTTCCTTAGCTCCTCCATCGAAACCAGGCGCCTAAGCTGAAACTTCATGTCTTCAGAAACTATAGGCGGAATGCAAGACAGAATCAAGTTCTCCTTCGCCGCATCTCGATGTCCATCTTCCCTGAAGAGGGTGCTAAAATAGTGTTCAGTCTCAATACAAATGTCTCTCGTGGAGGAAACCACCTCACCTCTCTCCGTGAGTAGAGAAGTTATCCCATTACTGTGATTTTTGGCTTTGACCGAGTTGAAGAAAAAGGCCGTATTCCTATCTCCCTCCTGCAACCAATCGATCCTGGCTTTCTGTTTCCAGAAGATTTCCTCACGTAGCTCCCACTCCTCCAGGGACCTCAGCGCCTTACCCTCCTCCTCCAACAAAGCCCGGGTTAAACCGTCCTCTCTTATCCTTCTAGTGACAACATTTAGTTCCTCCTGCGCCTTAGATTTCTCCTGGAAGATGTTGCCAAATCGCTGTCTATTCCATCTTTGAAGCCTGTATTTGACAAATTGGAGCTTCTTAGCAAAAACATACATGGCTGTTCCAGTCTCCGGCCTCCCATCTCTCCACCATCCATCCATACAACCAAACAACTCCTGGTCCCGCAACCACATGAGCTGAAATTTGAAGGGTGGCTTTTGCGCCTTGAAAGCCAAAGCGATGTTCAACTTAATTGGCCAATGGTCAGAGCCACGCCAATCTAATATCTCAAAGTTGAGCGTCCATCTGCTACCCATCCAGAAATAGGAAGCCAAAAATCTGTCAATCCGCTCCGCTATAAATGTGTTATCCGGTCTTCTGTTGTTCCATGTAAAACAGCCATTACTTGGCTTAATGTCCACCAAGTTGTGTTCCGCTATTTTTTGGTTGAGAAGAGCAGAGGATGGTTCAAGCCTGCTATTATCGCCCCTTTTTTCCGATATGTCTAGAATCGCGTTAAAATCTCCAGCTAGGATCCAAGGCAGGTAAGGATATTCCTGACGAATCCCCTTAATATTATTCCAAACTTGGATTTTTCCCTGCAAATCCATGGGTGCATAAACATTTGACAAAAGTACATACTCACCAAAATCCGTGCACAAGGCAACCATAGATAGCAGCGATCTAGAAGCCAGCCAAATCACCGGAGTGACCTTCCTTGGGTTCCAAAAACAAGCCAATCCTCCAGCTGTCCCGTTGGCTCCAATGCACTGACACGCCCCCTAGCCCCAAATACCTGTGGCAATACCCATCATGTAATCCACAGACACTTTTGTCTCCTACAAAAAAATAATGTCCGGATGCTGGTTCCGTATTAACTCCCGAATAGCTTTTTGTCTGGGGCCGCTATTCAGGCCCCGCACATTCCATGAGACCATGATCATTTCGAAGGGGGCAAGAAGTGTGCATCCAAGGTCTTAATCGACCCTGATTCTACCAAATTCTCCCCAATCATCTTGAGAAGGTCCGTATCCTTCCTTCTCCCCACTCTCCCACACTTTTCTGTGCTTCCTCTCTTGCTGTCCTTTTGAAGAATACCCAAACCGGGCGGAGTCTTCCCCTTCTTTTCCTCTTCTTTCCCCCCTGGCATAGACTCCTTACCCTTAGCCGCTGCTTGGTACTTTTCTTCTATCAAATCGGCCAAACTCTACACTCTCCCTTGTCCCTCCAGATCCTTTGGCAAGGGTGATCCATCTGCAATTGCCGGAAGGGGAAGGTCCTCCTGAAACGCCAGGCCATCCTCTTCCATTAGTTCCTCCCTCCCAGAAGTACCTGGGTTAATCTCCTGCTGTCCCAAATCTTCCAAGATATCAAATCTATTAAAGGAGTCTGCCTCTTGCCTCTCCAACAGAGTTCTCTTATGTCCCTTGTTTCTGCTCCTGGATTTCACCTGCACAAACCCTTCAAGGTCTTTCCCCCCCTCCGCTCCGGCCTTCTTGCCTTTCTCCTCAGCTGAAGTTCTATTCCTGTGTGGTAAAGAAGAGGGCTGCTGGTCCTCCCTTCTATTTTTGGGGCATCTTCTTACCAGATGTCCATATTCGTGGCATAACCGACATTGAAAAGGCAGGGTTTCGTAATCTAGTTGCTGCACCCAAGCGTACGATCCTGCACACATGTCCAAAGCATCTGGTAGAGGCCTGCTTAAGTCAATCTCCACACATATTCTAGCATATGTCATAATCCTCTTTCCTAAAGTTTGAGATGACGACCCAACCAGTTTCCCTATCATCGATGCTATCATCAGCAGTACATCCTCCCGACAACACTCAATCGGCATTCGCGGGAGACGGACCCACACAGGAACCCTGTTCGGAAGCTCCTCAGTGGGGTTAAAGCCAGCATGCCATGGTTTCAAAAAAAGCCCAGCCTGATTGTAGAAATATGGTCCTCCTTCAAAAACATGGTCTCTGTCTTCTAGACAGTTGAAGGTGACCATAAAGAAGCTGTTAGCCAACAAAATTAATTCCATTTCCCCTGCTGGCTCCCACACCCTGCGAGCCCAGCTTTCCAGAAAAGGTAATGAAACTTTTAATCCCAAGAATTTACAGTACAGGGAGTGCTTGGAGTAGTACTCCACATCCTCCGATATCAATTCATACGGAATAACCAATTTTGGTCTCTCCATACACCTTTCCAGGCAGCCATTAACCTTGGTAATTCGTGACCCTCCAGCTGCTCCAGATCCTTGCATTCCTGCAGTCTGCTCTAGACCGACTGTCCCCTTCAGCTTCTCAACCTGCCCCTGGACGCTTCTGCCTACCACTTCACTAAAACTCCTATCCCCTGTTAAAACTACCTGGCCTTGTCGCTCCATAGCTGCCCCCCAGCACCCCCTATCTTCCTCCTTGCTAACTCTACCCTACGCCCACTCACCAAACGCCCTCCAACAGTTGCGCAGAAGCTGAAAACGCCTACCAACAGCCAGGGCACGGCTGCCCTAGCTGGGACGCGAGCTGCAAAACTCGCTCAGCCTCTCCATCCATTTTTTTATGATATTTATATCAATTCACTCATATTTTACATATTTTTACTTCTTAAAATCAACTAGTTTCTTTCTAAAATCATGTGAAATTTCTTCATGTATATAGCTAGTCAAATTTGACAAACCACCACAAGTGTTACATACTCCATCTAAACATTCTTTGGAAAAAATATCCCTAAGGTATTTGAAAAAAAATACTTGGGATTAACTCTCTTAATGTTTTAGGTAGAGAATCCACCATACATTCCTACATAATCTCATTTGTATGTAAACGAAAATGTATATGATAGAAAACATAAAAATACATAACAAATTCAACATGGATCCTAAAAAAACATGTGTACCTGGTTTATTTTATCATAGAAAGGCTTGCACATCTCGAATTACCTTTGACTAATTATCAATTAGCCCTTATAATTTTCAATAATTTATTAAAAAAAAAATTGTTTGGGTCATGTCGAAGAATTTTTTTGCATATGGCTCTTGGTTTTTTGAATCTTTTTTAATTTTAACAACATATTCTATATTAGATGATACCCTTATGTTGTTGTTCAAATTTTTTCCACTCAAATGTCTTGTTCCTTCAACTAATACCTTGTATTTTTGTGGGAGTCTAACACTAAATGCCTAACAATCTATGAGTAAAGGATCATCAATCCTTATTCTTATTTTTATGGAATTTATTAGAATTATCATGTTTAAGTTCAAGGATGTACTTGTTTTACTAATAAATTGAGCTCTATATATTATGTTACTCATTATAGATTATTTTATTACTCATCTTACCACATTACTATCTTCTTTTCAAGTTCTATTGCATATTACATTAAATGTGTTAAATAGATTATTTACTATTGCATTATTTTTTCTCTCTGTATTGATTATTATTAACCCTGAATTATGCATCATAGGGCACATTTTTCACATTTTGATTAATTGAATAAATAGTTGAGATCATTTTTTATGGATTTTATTCTCAAATGCATAGTCACATACATGTTGAACATGGCATTGAACTTGTCTTTTTGACATTTTGCCTTCCATATGTTCTATTATTTTGATCATCTATTTCAAATAAGTACCTTTGTGTTCATCACATTATCCTTAGAGTTGTAGGAGATATATTTTGTATTAAATTGGATGGTGTTACCACTTCAACCATAGGAGGGATATTAGAGTGTGGACTAGGTAAATTAGACTCTACAGACAAAGTGAATTCCTCTTCATTAGGAGACATATGAATTGGGGTCATTACATGATGTTGATTATCATGTTCAAAACTTCATTATGAATTGATGTTTCATTAGATTGTGTTTATCCATGTGTTTTATCACTCAATGCAAATTAATTATTTAGATGTTCTATATTTTGAATTTCATCATATAACAAGGATTGATTAAGCTATCTTATCTCATTTGAAGACATGTATAAATTAAATTCCATAGAATTAGGCATTTTATTTTCATTTGAAATATTATCTAGTGTTGAGGAAGTACCTTTACATTGTGTAGAAGCTCTTATGAATGCTCTCTTATTTGCTCATCGTTTTCTTTATTTTTATCTATTGACTTCAATCTCATCATTTTTTATCTCTTTAATTGGTATTTTTTTATGATTACCTGACCCCATTATTTATATTACATAATAAGTTTAGGTCTAGAGTAAAAATTGAAGAATTTATAGTAATAGATACAATGTAAATGGATATTTTACATAATTTTTAGTGTTGATAGAAAAAACTAGTTCAAAATTTGTAAAATGCATAATTAATGAGTGGATTTCATGGGCAAACAAAATAAATTCATAAACCATAAAGGGTGTACACCATCTTAAAAATCACACATGCCCTATTTTGGAGTATTTCTAAGTGAAAATGTGTATTTAATGAGTTTTTATGGGATTCAAAAGGGCGTACGTCCTTTTAACATTTCAATATTTGATTTTTTTAATTTCCTTGCAAAAGCACTTTAGGTTTAGGCTTGGGGAGGTTTGAACCTAGCCTAAAACTAATCATGGAATATTCCACATGATTTTTAGGAAATATAGGAGTATTTTTCATTTTTGTCGATACATCTGATTAGGTATATATAATTATTTTTTTTAAAAAATTATATGGGTTTGTAGAGGGGAAAGCATAGTTTTTGAATATATAATTTTTTTAATGTTAGACTATTATTTTTAATTATTATTTAATTTATACACAATATACCTCATTATAGACTATATACATATCATTAAAAATACCTTTATGAATTTTTTACCATTAATCAAAAGTTATAAAACTTATACTTGACCAATATACACATCATTGGCTACGCTTTAAGTAGTTCCAATTTTACATTTGTCTTGACTTGTAAAATTATTTAAAATGTATATATTTATTAAAAATTAATAAAAAAATATCTTGACCAATATTTGATGTTTCATCTATCCATATAAAAAATTTCATATAAGATTTCATTTATTTACTTTAAAAAGTGTGTTTGTACACATGTAATTTTATTATATTTTCACCAAAAAGTGTCAAAACATAGTCATAAATGCATCAATTTTATACACTTTTATCATATCTATGTATTGTAAAAAGTTATATGTTTAGAAACTACATTCAGAATGCCACAATTCATATTCTCATGTTATTGTCAAATTATTTTTCTAAGTATCTCTAATAATCTCTCTAAGTTCAACTATTGTTATTTTTAGAAAAAAGTGTTGCTTTAACCCCCCTTGTGTCCCCCATTATCCTGCATGTACTTGAAATTTTTATATAAATACTTGGGGAGTTATGCATGACATCCATCATGGAATCAAAAATTTGGAGGATGCATGATATCCATAATGACACTAAAATCTAAGTAAACCGAATAAATAGGCAAGAAACTGTAATGGACATGATGCACACATACATAAAAGTACATGGAAAACACACAAAGCATGCAAATAAAAGGTTAATATACCACATACAAGGGACATGTTCAAATGCCACTCACGTATGAATAGAATCACACATATGGACATGTTAAAATATTCTCATATGTATAGAAACACACACAAAGACATGTTTAAATTTACTAACACATATAAAATCAAAGAATGCTTATATCCAAAAACAAAGACATTAAAATTTCCTCAAGTAAAATTGAGAAAGACACACAAGACATGAAGTGGGAAAGTAAACATGAAAAACATATATGGATATGTGTAATTGATCAACATAAGTAATTTGGAACATGAGTAGATTTAGTAACTTAGATAAATAGTAGTATGTTAATGTATTAAAACATGAGTAATATCAATAGATGTAATGTAATGAAATAATTGAGTTATGAGTAATAAGGGAAATCCATAAAAGGATAAAAACTATGTGAGATACCCCTAATGATCTTGTTGATGTATATACAAGTTAGCAAAGTCTTGTGTGTGGTTTTGATCTGAGAAATGAAAAATTGAGCTCAATGGGACAATATCTAGGTGATTTGACAATAACGAGGTGTGTTCCTTTCCATATAAGTCACTACTATCTAAATGCAGTTTTTGAGTATGTAATAGCTAAATAACCTATAATAGAATATGGGGATGGAAATATGTATGCTCTAAAATCACTCACATCACTCGCAAAGAATACATGATATGAAAATTAGATATAAATAAGTATTGAATAGTATCACAAATTTAATGATGTAAATGAACTAAACATAAGAATGTATAGGTCTTGATTTTGTATTTTTTATAGAATATTTGATTTTTACCTTTTTGTAATTTTAGCATAATAGTGTGATTAATAAAGTCTATATGTATAAGGTATGATGATACTATAATCATAAAATATCATCAATTAGATGCCTCTAAGTAGTCCCTATGTCATTTCCATATTCATATTCTGCATAATCATTATCATGATAATTATAGTAATCTCTAGTATTATAATCATTATCATCTCAATGTTGAAATTATGAAATGTCACTCTTATCGTTTATTGTATTTATATATGAATAAATTAATACCCCATACTTTGGTATCATCCTTTCTAATTTATCTTTTTCAATGTGTACCATGTCGCATGCCTTTACTGATATGCCATTATTTGTATTTGTTTGTTTACTAGCTGAAGAGATGCGCTCTTTTTGTTGCTTTTTCTCTAGAGATGTTCCTTATTTGGAAAGGGATGTGACCTTTCCTTTCATGATAAAATGATACACAACATTTTTTTCTATCAATCATTTCTCTTATTTATTTTAACCATGATCCTTCAAGTACAAAATTATATGCACTTTGATTTAAAATGACATGAAAAATAAGATATCACTCTTTTGAAGAAAAATGAAACTCTACTCTTAATTGATCCCATACATGTTGTAGATACACTAGTTTGATCCAAGTGTTTATGTTTATTGTTAATAGATATAATAAATAAAATAGAACAAAAATTGATTTTTTGGTAGTTCATAACCTTGACATCTATAAATTTATTGCCGTCTATATGAGCAATGATAGTGAAAGACTCTAGATACAAGGATAGACTTATAATTTACCCCTTTGAAACCTTATTTGAAACTCTAGATTTTTCAAATCTCTTTATTTTAAAAATAGTTTGTTAGAAATTTTGCGTTAATAATGGTTTTTTACTTATTTGGATTTTGTATTTATAACTTCTATTTTAGTTACTAATCCTTGTCTTCTTGTAAAATTTTTAACCTTTACTTTTCAAACTGTTCCTTTTGTAATTTCTCTTTTTCATCTTGTACTTTTTTTAATATTTCTTATTCTAATTTTATCATTTGAATATTTTCTTGCTCTAATTTTTCCTTTTGAATTTTTTCTTGTTCTAATTTTTCCATTTGAAACTATTTTTTCTATGAATTGTCCTTTGGTACTTGTACTATTTATTTTTTCATTTATATTGTTTAATATGCACTCATAATGTGAGTGGGTTTCTTTATTGATGTATCAATGATAGGATCACCGATATCAATTATATTTTGTATTTTTTTATTAAAATATAAAAAGTTATATGTATGATTCCCATACATTCTATGGTATTCACAATAATATTTTGATATCTTTAGAGGGTGTATATGAGGTAGTTTGATCTAATTGTTTCTAAGAGCTTATCTTAAAATATCACTTGAAATATTATTATCATTTTGCATATTTTTTGAATCACTATATGTATATGTATTATTTTTAGCTTCCCATTTTGCTATGAACTCTTTATAGGCATAACATTGGTAGATGAAGATACAAATTAATGATTAACACTAACACATTATAGATTATCTACATATGTGAGTTAATTATAATGATGTGATATTTTAACTAAAATACTTATTTTAATTTTGAAAATATTCTATTATCCTTCCCATATTGACAATTTTATCTTTAAGGGCTTCAAAAGCACAAACCCTAGGTACTTTGGAATGAATATGCACACACACACCATCAAGAGGAGATGTGGGAGGTGGAGGGATTTGAAGAAGGTTATGGTGGTAACTTTATTTTGGCACTATAGGATGGGATACCTTACCCTTTTGAGTAGTGATAGCATGGACCTAGTTAGAGGGAAAGTAGATATCAACCTCTTGAGGGTTTGGAGGAAGAAGAGATTCAAATTTAGCCAATTTAATTTTTTCAAAGACTAAAAGGAGATCAAGAGTAGAGAGACACACGAAGGTTAAAAAACACTATAACATGATTAAGAAATAATAATTTTATTTGAAACCCTAACATAAAATTTAGAAGGAAAAACCCTAAGGAAATCTAAGGTTTGTAATATTCAATCAATAGACAAATTCATAAATATGTCTTATCAAATTTGGGGAACTAGGAGAATGTTAGACCCTAATTTTTTATATTATAATATATAATTAACTATTGAAAAAAAATGTACTAAAATATTATTAAAAAAATAAACATATTGAAATCAATGCTTCAAAATTATAAAACCAATGTTCAAAGTCATCTTAGATATATTTTAGAGACATGTTTAACATTAAGGATTCTCAAAGTCATCTCATCTTCCTCTCTCCCAAAGGTCGGTGAGACAATATCTCCATGTATATGTTACAACTTATGCTAGGATTTTCCACCTATTTACCTCATATGAAACAGGTGTTACAATTCTACCTTTTAACAATGTTGAGGGTATAATTGACATTTATGAGATAATTGATAATTATGACTCTTATTTTACTTTTAAATAATTAAAATTAGTGAGGATTATAGTCTTCACACATAACATATGTTTTTAGTTTCATTATTTGACATCTTCTTTTTCATTTATGAATATAATTTCCTTAGATTGTCCTCTCACTTATTTTTAAATTAAATATATAATAACAAGATATTTTATAATTTTTAATAATTAAATTTAAAGTCCTATTGACATACACTAATCACTTTTAGATATAATATATTGATAATCACTTGTTGACATAATACATTTTATTTCTAGTATCCTAAGAGAATGACTAAACAATATATAAGTTCCATTATGTTTTCCATTTACTTTTTTTTTATTCTTTAGGACATGTTATTATGTTGCAAATATTTTCTTCGCATTACATATTTTACAATCCCATAAATGAATATTAACTTTTGGTTGACATTAATATTGGTGTGTGTCATATTCATACTTTATCTAAAGTCAATACTAGATAGTTTTGTTATCAAGGTGAAATTTATTATGTGCACAACATTGTTAGAAACATATTTTATGTGGTAGTTATCCTCACATATGTGAGAAAAGTTAGGAATACTTCAGAAATTATTTCAATTTTCACATTACCAATAAACATCTCTCACTCACCTCTTGATTTTCATATATAAGGAACTTTTGTGTTTATCATGGGTAAAAAAAAAAACTAATCTTGGAGAATATGACATATAGTAAGTTACAATATGTATTCATTTATAAGAACTAAGGATCATTCTATAATCCTCGATATTGTTATTGTACAACATTTTATTTTCACAATTCTCCTTTCTATATCTTTTTGTTTTGGATCAATAATTTTCTCTATTATTAGTGGAATCTCTCATTGAATATTTTATAGTATATTTTGTCTTTACATGTACAATTTTCTATATTTTTCCTTGCTTGACATTATTTTAGAGGTTTTTTTTGTTCCCTATTATGGTTTTAGTGATAAGAGGATGATATCATAGCAATTGTTCATAGTAGATGTTGTGGAATTATGTAGTTTTCAACAATCTTGGAATTCCCGCACAACTTCTCCAACCTTATATGTTTTTGTGCCAACATTACCTATTGGGTATGTTTGTTCAATCCAAAATTGTGTTTTTGTGCCCATATTTTTTAGAGCCAAATTTGATTTTTTATAGACAAACCTCATTAGGGGTTTTCAAAAGTACAATGAATATTTTTTTGTTCCAAATATGCAATTTTAGGGTCATTTGTATGGAGTTAATTCTACACTATGGAGAGTTATTTACATGTCTCATCTCTTATTGTCTTAAATATAGTTTTTCCTTCAGTTAGATTTGCATTCATATTGAAATTCACATATGGAAGTTTTTTGTTAAAGTATTCTTCTACACTTTTCAATTTTCATTTTTTTAATTTGTATTAAACATTTACATTGCATTAAAAGTTCTAGATAAATTTAGTTTTGAGTTTTTTTTCCCTTAAATTGGAGACCATGGCAAATACTTTAGTTTCATGGGTAAATTTGACATATTTTGCATTTTGAGGACATCCTAGAGTAGATATGACATTTTTATTGTGTCCAAAAAATTAGAAATCCCATAGAGGGGCCTATATTTAATTTAGTTTGGTTTCTATTTAAAAAATATATGAATTTCAATTTTGGAAGAGTTAGGGAATAGAGGAATTTTTGGATTTTTTTTACATTTTTTAGCAATAACATGAAATAAAATTATATTCATGGGATTAAAATTTATAATATTTTTCTATAAATTCCTCATTTACATGATTTAAACTTAAATTTCTCATGTGGTGTGAATTTGAAGTTGAAATACTATTGGATGGAGTAGTAGTGAAGATAGATTACTGTTTGGGCAATGTCACCTAGATCCACCACCATCACCCATGTGGTAACTATGCCACTACCACTATAGTGTGATCTATCACTCACCTATTTTATCCCTTGGTCATGTATTCTACTGGCTATGTGACATGTTACTCCATATAACCACCTACCTAACTACTATATAGACTACCCATGTGACCACAATAGCCTAATTGCTAGTGATTATGACTTCTACTAATTCCCAAGACCATCATGTGACTTCGAACTAGGTGATTTTAGATCTTGAAGTATAAACCATTACCATCAGGCCTCCCTATGAAATATTTTTATTTTAGAGATCATAACTTCTGATTCATTAAACTTGGGAGGGTGATTTTTTATTCTCCTTTCCTTATTCTGAGATTTATATGATTTTGGGGTTACTTTTACATTTTGATAAACCTTTTTTAATTAAAATTTCAATTTATTATCTATTTTATTGATTAATTCTTGTTTTTTGGACCTTTTGGAGGCCATAAATTTTGATTAGTAACTCGTATTTGTATATTTTTTAATAAAGTGCATGTTTTTTCACATTGTTTAAAACAATAGTATATGTTTATTATGATTCTATTTTAGATTTGTATTTTTTAGATTTTTTTAAAAACTATAAATCATATTGATTTGTATTGAGTATAGGTGCAACCTCATTTTTAGAACAAATCACTTTTTAGTGTTCATATAGCTTCTAGGAAGATTTTTTAGATGTATATTATACTCACAATGATTTATAAAGTACCATGGTGGTTTGTTATTTTAGATTTGTCTACCTTCATGCATGTATATTTTGTCACACAACCTTTTTTCATATTGGGTGTTGGGTTCTTCATGTGACATATTGGGCACTCTCGCTTGAGGATTTGGATATGCTTTTTTACACACCTACCACATTGACACACTTTTTTGAGGTCTTGATTCATTAGATCTTGGTAGTTCTTTTATCTTCACTACATGGTTAAAATTATAAGGGTGTTGTGTACTACTAATACTTTCTTGGTTATTCAAGTAAGTTATATATCTAGTGTTTGTTCCTATATACTAAATGGAACCAAAGGCTAGTTATCTATGATTTTTATTTAGATGTAACATGTACCATATAGTCACTCTTGTTCACATAACTAAATGCATGGATGGTACTTATTTTTTGGTTCCTTATACATCTTGATCAATGAGAAATATGTTTCTTGGACCATGTTCTACCTTGACTGTGATTTCATATTATCATTTTTATAGTGAGTAAAGTTAGCTTGATCACTAGTATGATTGATTATGTTGAATAAAAGAGTAACAATTTATTTGTTCAAGTTTCATGCAAATGTTATTTTATGAAAATGAGTGCTTGTATTAGAATTGTGTCATGACATTTTATAGTGGCCATAATTATTGTTACTTTCAATATTTTATTTATTCCTCAACATGTAATTCATTATGTTTGAGGCTTCATCAAATACAATAGTCATCTACTTAGCATCTTCATTATTTTTTTCCTCTTTCATTATACACCAGAACCTCATGAGGCCTAGTTTTTGGACCCTTATTCATGATCTTAGGACTTTCTTCTCTTTTAAAACATTATCTACACCATTATTTATATGAGGTATTAGTTTATGTCATATTCACACTTTGTATAAAGTTTACCTTAAAATTTATTATTATCAAGTCAATATTTATTATGTGTTTAATATATTTAAACACACATTTAATGTGGTAGTTATCCTCACATTTATAAGAAGGGTTTGGTGTACCTAGGGAATGTTTCCCCTTTATATCATAAATAAAAATTTCTCACTCACTTTTTACTTTTATTATATAAGGAACATTTGGTTCCTTTATAGGTAACAAAAACACTATATTAAGAATATATTACATCTAATGCAATGGTAGAGATGTAATCATTTAGTATAACTAAAGATCACTTCTTGATCCTTTATATTTTTGTTGTGTAACATTATATTTTTACACTTTTAACTTTGTATATCCTTTTATTTTAAATTAATACATTTTTGTATTATTAATGAATATCTCATCTGAATACTTGATAGTGGATGGTATTGTTACAACCAAGTTTCCAAATTTACTCTTATTTGACATGATTTCAGAGCTCTCTTTTATTCCCCAAATATGGTTTCATTGATAAGAGCATTTTCCATATAATTAATATATAAATTAAATAAGTAGAAACATAGTGTCACTAGATAAAAGCTCTACCCCCACCCCCTCTATATCTATCAATCTATATATTAGACACACTATTTTAAAAACTCCACATATCAATCCTTATACAATTTTGTACTTGTATCCTCATATGTAAAATCTAATTTTTTTATTAAAATGAAATGATCTATATTTACACTAGAGGCATATTTATTGGGAGGAATGAACCTAAGATTCATCCATGAATATTTAGATACCCTTCCTATCCCTATCATATCCAATTGTTATAGTCAATCACCAACTCGTATGCTATGATTATGATCTAAAAGATGTACCTGTAATATAGTCAATTAATCTATAGTTGGGTGACATATTGAGTGACACTACTGAGTGGTTGATAGTTTTTTATTATGATTCTAACTTAGTTCCATCAACTTAGTTCTATTGTTTGTTATTAATAAATTACATTTTTTTACCAATTCGGATGAAAAGAATTCAATCATCTCTTTATTGTCCTTTAGATACAACAATGACTCCCTCAATAAGATGGGGTCATTTTATGTAGATATGTATAGAATATTACAAAAGGTATTGTTATCAACCATAATTACATCATATGTTGAGTAGGAAGATTATTCAGGTTTCCTCACTCAAACCTTGGTTAAATAATGGGAACAACCATAGGCTGTGGGTCACCTATGTTAGGGTTAAACCTATGAAGTAGGCCAAATTCCTCTTTGATGTTCACCTAAAACTAAAAATAAACATATTACTTCATGGAAAAAGGATTAGAAAGAGAGAGGGATCCTAAAAACATTAACAAATGATGCACCAAACTTAAAAGGGAACTCCTATAAGCTCAAACCCACACTAGATCAATAAAAGAACAGTACTAGCTCACACAACCTTAAACTCAAGCTAATTTGGAAAATTATTTTATAAGAGAGGTTCAGAGTAGAACACTAACCTAGACCTACAAATACTAATGAGAATCCTCTAAACAAACTTAGATAAGGACCATGAATGAGGAAGATTCTCCTTCACATAATGCCACAGTGCATAACTAGTCAAACAAAGATTCAAGGTAAAAGGTAGGCCAAGATAGTCCTATTGCATTAAGAGGTATTTTTGACAAATACTTGATAGGGTTGAGCCTAATCAAGCCAATCATAATTTACAGTAGTCTCAATGAGTATCTTTGTCTCAAAAATAAAATGCTAAAATTTCCAAACATTGAGAACCCTTACCAAGGGAAAGAGACCGAGATATATAGAAGAAGAGAGACAACCCCAAAGAATGGGATATAATTCTATAAAAAAATGAAAATCTATCTTGGGTTATTAAATGAACTTGAGCTACCACCTTTTTCTCCTTAGCCAATAGAACATTTCCACCCTTTTGATCAATCATAACATTGTATATGGCTTGTTGAGTGAGAAGGTATCTAAAGGCCTTGAGGAAACATTAAATAATTCTAGTTTTAGTCCCCTATATTAGATATTTCTTTGATCCTTCATTCTAACTCTTGCTTGAAGATAAAACTTCATGATCATGGACCTAATTGAAACATGGTGTAGTACCCTTTAGGTGGTTGCTTGTTGAGACAATCGATCATGTTGAAGATTGAAGATCCTTTGCATTAATTTTACCTATAATTTATTTTCATGCTTGGATCATAGGTCCATATATATATGGAAAACTAATTTATGAATATTGGTTTTCCTATAGTTTCCATATAAATACAGACCTGTATAAAATATATCACTTTCCTATATTATAACAGGTCTAAAAGACCCATCCTTTCCTTGTAAGAACCCAAACCCATAAATATATACATGGATCCTCCTTAAAATATCAAACACTACTATAATAATAACTATGTCTAAGAAAAATATGAACCAAAGGTCCATATCCTAACCTTAATGGTGATCCCTACATGTTATTTGCATCCCATTGCATTACCTTGACCATCCCATGACAATTGAATTGGTTGTAATGGCATCATAAGACTTTATAAAGCCTTGGGTTTTATGGTTGAAAATATATTTCCAACCTTCATCGAGGATCCTGGGCTTACCTTTAATCTAATTAGTTATCAAAAATTAACTCATCTCATTAACAAGTTGATTCCACTCACTCTACTGATTTTAATTTGTATGAAATCCCAAAGATAATTGATATCCTATCAATTGAATTCATCCTTGAAAATTATCACATATATATTTGATTTTGAGACTCATTGACTCCATGAATAACACTCACTGTTAGATCTAGATAATGATGCAATATGGAACATTGATTTATTAGGACCCACTGTTTAAATTTCAATAGCTATTTTTCATAGCTTGAATTTGATGTCTTTTCCCTCATCAAACGACACTCAAGTGAATATCATTGATAGTTGCATGACTTCCAAATTTACACTTATTAGGGTTATATTATTCTATCCTTAAATTTAACATTGGTGTGAATGTCCCATTTTGTAGGTCCATTTTCAAAGGCTTATAACTTGAATAGAAAAAGTCCTACAAGCCTCAAACTTTCAAAATATGTTCCTAAGGTCAAGGAGGACAAAAACATTTGATCCATCAATATTGTGAGCTTTCTAAGTGAAGATATTAGAGGACCCAATTGACGGATCCACATCTGTTCCACATGACATCTTGGTGATAGTCAATATTTTTTGGCTAAGTATAGAAAAATTGGAAAATCCTATGTTATAATCCATATTTTCCCTTACATATCTCCTTTTCATGCTTCGGTGAAGGACCTAGGATTTGGCACATATGAAATGGACTTTAAAATAAATAGACCCATATGATTATTTTTTTGGGACTGCCATATGTGTGAGATATAGCACCATAAAAATGTCTACTTGGCTCAAATAGGACATAGCAAACATAGTTAGAAATGATTTGGTGGGTGACTTTACATGATTTTATATTTCATGGTGTTACAATGTGTGAGCTACAACATAGTGCGAATGATCTTAGTACAAAAGTGAACAAACTCTTTTGACCAGTCTTTCTAAATTTTTTGCATGTGTAGAATCTAACTTCAACAACCTACCTATTTATGTTTTTGCATGCTTCATTAAATCATGAAATAATTTTCTATGTGGGTAAAAAATGGCCAACATCTTTGGTGACTTGTAGGGAAACATACCTACTATGCTTGAGAACCTAGACCATTATCTTATCCAATCCATTGGGTATGGAGTCACTTGCTTTTGCAACTAAGTTGAGCCTCTCTTTTGAAGCAACAAGGATAAAAAGAAATAAAAACAACAAAATTCCTGAGGTGCTATAGAAAAGTAAACAATAGAATAGAAGGAAAAAATGCATAAAGCACCAAGAGGAAAGTAAAAGGTAATCTAATCATGTACAATATGTTACAATAGATGAAATTTTATTCAATAAAAGGGATTCAAATGAATGTCATTGACTAGGATGGGCAATACCTCTCTATCCAATTGGGAAAGCTAAAAAACATTGTGCTCTTTTCATCTGTAGATAAAATTAGGACCACTCTACAAGATGTCAAACTTGGTATTGTTGCTTGGTTTGGCATTATTTGAATCCCATTTGAGGACTGGGTCCCCTTCCTAAAAAATCCTTGCTATAGCTCTTTTGTCAAAATCATTCTTGACCTAAGCTTGATGTGATTCCAAAGTTTTCATAGTAAGGTCCTTGGTATCATCCAGCTTCATTATTTATACCATCCTTACATTCATGTGATCATCCTCCATTAACTCAAGCTAATGAGCTGATTCTACTGTAGGCATCTCAAGGGAGATAGGCAATTTATCTTCCCTTACACACACAAGAACATATGGAGAATTACCAATGGTATATTTATGAGTGACCTTATCATCCCATAAGTTTGTATTTATCTTGGTATTCCATGTTCTTAGATTTTTTTCCATGGTTCTCCTAATGATTCTCAACAAATTCTTATTTATGGACTCTACTAGTCTATTCCCTTAAAGATAGTAATTGGAAGAAGTGTTGAGGTAGATGTCTAATTTTAGAGGCTATTCACTTATCTTCATACAAAGGAATGTCAATGCATTATCATAAATTATGGTGGCTAGGACACCAAACCTAGTCATGAGGCTGTTATATAAATCCAAGACTATAGCTTCACTAGATTCCCTTAAAGCAATGAATTTCACCCACCTAGTGAAGTAGTCAGTTTCAGTGAGCACCCATTTATGCCCTACACTTTATGGTGGATTGATCATCCCTATAAATTCTAATCCCCATTACATGAATGGTTGCTCTACCTAAATAGGATTGAGTGGAAGGGATTCTAGTTTTTGCTTTCTTGTAAAGAGGGCACACTTTTGGAACCTTCTAACCCATGCATGAACATATTTAAAATTTTTGAACTAGTAATAATTAGACCTCATTATTTTTGATGTAGTGGTTTTGGGTGCAAAATGGCCTCCTGCAGGTCTATCATGGAACTACTCGAAGAGTTTGGTTACTTGGTCATCATCTATGCATCTAAGGAGCACCAAATTTAGGTCCTTTCTAAAAATAACACCATCAATTAATACATAAGGTATAGACGAAATCCTAAAATACCTTATCTTGGCTCTATCCAAACCTTGGGGGCATTTTCCTATTTCTAAGGAGTGAGCCATATCTTGAATCCAACTCTTCTAAGGTGGGAGTGCACCTAGCTATGAGTTGTCTTGGGTCACCAAAACAACTTCTTTGTTCCTTTATAGGTCATTCACCATGTGTTCACACAAATATTTACCCCTAAAAATCTTGGTGATCTTGATTTATACATCATATTCCATGACCTTTTTGATCTAGCCTACTCTCTTCTCACTTAAATCTTTGTTAAGGAGGAAATCCATAAATCTAGGATGAGACACCATAAGATGGATCCTATTGTTGGAGAGTATGGGCCTAAATTTATTGAGGCTCATCAAGGCTAAAAAATCTTATTTCTTAATGAAAGTGTAACTCACCTCATATCCTTCTAGCCATTGACTAAAAAAGGTAAGTGGTTACACCATTGATTCACTATTCTTCTGCATTAGCATAGCTAATATATTATTAATGTTAGCAAAGGTGTATAAGATGAAGTCTTTGGAGAAATCAAGATTTAGAAGTGAGGGTGATTGGGTAATGGCTTATTTGATGGATTTGAAATATGCCCTACCTTCATCAGACCAAGAAAACACTTGGATATTATTTATCATGGTGGTGATAGGCTTGACTAGGTTTACAAAACCAGGTATGAACCTTCTCAAAAATTTGATCTTCCCTTGGAAGATATAGATCCCCTTTCTATGCTTTGGAAAATATAAGGCTAAGATGTTATTTAATTTGTTAGGGTCAATGGATAACCCTTATTTAGAAATAATATGGCCTAGAAACTTGCCATCATACATAGAGAATGCACATTTTTTGGGATTTAAAGAGATCCCATATTCTGCATATTTGGAAAACTAGTCTCATATGGTTTATGTGGTCCTTGGTGTTCTTGGAGAAGATTGTAATGTCATCCAAGTAGACCAACACCATTTGATTTAGAAATCCTTATAAATCCATGTCCATTGCCCTTTGGAAGGTTGTCCCAGCATTGGACAACCCAAAGGGCATATTTTGATAAGCAAAAGTCCCCCACTTAGTGGTGAAGGTAGTATTTTACTAGTCCTCTTCTCTCACAAGCCCTTGGTTATAACCTGAGTATCCATCTAAGAGAGAGAAACATTCCAAGCTATAAAATATTTGTAAGAGTTATTCCATGGATGGTAGAGGGTAATGGTCCTTAAAAAAGACCTTATTAAGATCTTTTAAGTACACACATATTCTAATCTCCCCACTCTTATTTTTGATAGGTAATAGATTAGCTACCCTCAAGGAGTGTTTTATGGGGAAGATGATCCTCGAATCCACAAGTTTGGTCAACTCCTTTCTCATGAGATCTTCAATATTGGGATTAATAGGCCTCTACTTTTGCCTGACAGGCTTGTCATTAGCCTCCAACTCAATGGGTGTTGGGATATATTGGGATCAAATCCCTTTAGGTCACTATATTTCCAAGCAAATATGTTTGCATTTTATTTACAGGTCTCTATAAAAGCATGCCTTTTAGCTTTAATACTTACCTTTTCAAGCTTGAGAAGATTATTCTCAAAGATAATAAATCTTTCATAGATTTCCCCATTATTTGACATCACTATTTTATCCTTCATCATATGGTACCCTTAATGAAATAGGCCTTCTAGGGTGACTAGCCCTTTAGGAAGATTATTGGACTTTAATTGGATAATCTACTCCTCATGCTAGTGCTACACATTTTCTTGATTGAGGGAGGATAATTCTACTTCTTGATGTAAGAAACATGCAATCTATTTGTCATTTTCAAATACTTGCCAATGAGCTTCATTGTCTAGAATTGATGGTATTATTAACACTTTGATGTGTGGTTAAAACCTAGTTCTTCTCAGTTCATTGGGGATGTCGAAATGGGCTTCCATAATTGCTAACCTTTTAGCATGTTAAACTTGGCCTCTCAACATTGATTAGATGTTGAAAGCCTTAAAGTCCTCAATAAGGACCCAAACCCTATGTTTTTAAGATCTCATTAAAGGGTTTTTAGTGGCATTTTGACTTATGACTTGGTGCATAACTAGTTTGTTGTTCCCATAGACTTAAAACTACTTGATTTTTCTCTTATTCACCTATTAGAGGCCACGGATGAGACCCTCATATTCTATTGCATTATAGGAGTAGATAAATTTGAACCTATATGAAGAGAATTACTTATCATTTCAAGGAGAAATTAACATGACACTCACACACACCCCGTACTCTGAGCCATCAAATAAAAACTTATATAAACCACTAGGATTTTTTTGAGGCCTTATGAGGGATGTCATAGGATGGTCTTCCTCATGAAAATAGAAAAAACCTAAGTCTCTTTCTTCAACACCCTCTAAGGGGTCTACTAACCTGTTATCATTCCATAACTCATCTAAGAACATGTTTGGCACCCCCTCTAGATGAGTGTTCAAATCATGCCCCATTACAAATTCATCTTCATCAATGATGGCGCAATTGATTTTGATGTTATATAGCCCATAGGGATTTATATGTAATTATGCAATAGGATCAGCCTTATTTGACACCTTGGTCCCATACCTTGTCCTAAAATCCATATAGGACCAGTTTTCTATAATATAACCCCTATCTTTGTTGTGAATTCGTTAGATAAGCATAGAGTAAAGAAAGGAGGTACATCCAAGACCAATACATCTTAAGCTACTAAGACATTGGGATAAGATTGTAGGGTCATGTTGAGGTCTTTGATTATACCAGATGATTTAGGATAAGAGCCATCAAGTTGTAGCACTCTTTTTTACTATGGTTCATATTTCAAACCAAGATGATCAGCTATAGACTTTGGCATTACTAAGGTACTAGCTTCACTGTCCACCAAGTAATTATGTACTAGAGAGTTTCCAATGATTACTAAAATATAGAAGGGAGTAGGCTTGATTGATTTACTTGACTTCCCTTCCTCTATCCTTTTGGTTGCATTTGTGAGAACCTCATTCACCTTATTTGATGGCTTATCTGTAACATTTGTAATGTTAATCCTAGATAGACCCTCCTAAAAAATGTCCACCTATCTAGGCATGGAGAGAATATACCACATGGGTATGCTCATAGTTGACTTTTTCATTTGTTTAATAATGTTTATGGGTGAACCACCAACCTTTACTTGCACTTTGGGCATTGCCACAATTGATTTTTGAACTTATGAGCCCTAGGGAACAAAAATATTCCTTTGGCTCTGATCTATTGGTAGGTTGAGACCTTTGGAGTGAAAATAGGTTCCTTAGGATTTGTCAATGAAGGAGTGATGGTGGGAATCTCTTTGACTACTTCTTGGCTACCATCCATATTCTTTCTTTTGAATCTTATGTTTATTGCCACTAGAATATAGGCTTAGATAGAACTAGCCTACTAGCTGGCTACGTAGCACTCCTCTTATTCATAGTTATTCATTGTAGCATCTAACTGGTTTGGTCCCTAATTTTCCCCTTGACCCTATGGAATTTCCTCTAATTTATTCATCATAGACACTTATACATTTTGGGCCATAAGAGCTTGGTTGTATCCAAAGTTAGCATCCTACTTTCATTAATCATTGAAGCCCTATCTAAAGTCAATATTTGGTAAATGTGTTGACCAAAGGACTAGTTCCAAGTCATAATAACATGTACTTCCTAAGACACATTATTCTAAACTAGGACCAAAGATTTGGAAGCAATGGAAACATTAGGGTTGAAGTTACCCTATCTGATGTAGCTATGTTATCCTTACCCTTGGTTCTAACCTTGGCCCTAGTAGTTTCCCTTATATGGAGATTTTTTTACTTGAAAATCCTATTTTTGAGGATGATATGAACTTTGATAAGGCTTGTTGTAGGCCTGTTACATTTTGACATTTACTAGCTCATTTCCCAAAGATTGAAGCATGCTTTTGAACTCTTAAAAGTTATTTTATTCTATTGAATCATTAGATCCACTCATATAAGCCTTATCTTGCTTTAGTGTAAGGATTGAAATAGTTTTTGGTGTAGGGATAATGATTTCCAATGGTGGAATATAATGGGAGATGGTCTGATCTCAAGAAATAAGGGCATCGGTGGTCTAGGTGTAAGTTTGCTAGCTTGAACTAGATAATTATATACCTTAATGACCACCTCATATGCACTTATAAATATATTTCCTCCCATAGATTGGATCATTACCACTATGTCACTATTTAATTACTTTAAATAATATAGGAAAGTGAAGTTGGGGGTTAGTCTACGTGAAACTTGGATTCTATCCCAAGTTTTTTAGAACCTTGTGTCAAAGTCTTGCATGAATTCACAAGGATCTCTTTTGATTGTAGTCAATTGTTCTACAAGTGACAAATGGTCACTTTTATCCTCGAATATTTTACACAAGGCTTCTCCTAATTTGTCCCATATCTAAATGGAATTTGTAGTTAGGCCTCTATACCAATCTGGGGCCTTTCCTTTGAAAGAGGTGGCTAGCAACGTAATAGCTATATTTTCCTCTATGACATTATGTATATTGCAAATTTTTTCTATGTCTATGAAATGTTTAGAAGGCATTATAACTTGGTCCCTAATGTAATAGAGAACACTTTTAAGGGTTACAACTAGGATAGGATCATAGTAAGGGCTAGAGGTCTTTACCCATTAAAATATGTAAAATCTCTAGGGAGTAACATGGTGATGTAGGTTGGAATAAGTGTCCTCTTATAGGGATAAGCCTTGGGAATGTCCTAGGAGAAAAGTTTCCTTGATATGGATGAGTATTTGTAAATATTAATCTCTTTGATAAATTTAAAGGTAGTAAAATAAAGTCAAAAGGAATACCTCTTGAAGCTAACCTTGCTCTCACCTTTGGAATGAGATGGAGATGTTGTTATATACTAGATAATTGATTCTTCCTTTCAAAGTTACCAACAACCATTGTTTAGAGCTTAACCACTATAAATTTGATTAAATCAATATCAACTTTGATTAATATTCTTTTGAAATAAGTGAGTCCCATCGGATATGCCATAAACTATTATCAGCCAAAATTCTACCCTAAGATGAGAAAGGAGATTGTTCATGTGTCCTCACTCAAACCCTAGTCAAATAATGGCACCCAAAACTAAAACTAAACCTAATGCTTCATGAGAAAAGGGTCAAAAAGAGAGAGGGATCCTAACAAAATTAACAAGTGATGCATCAAACTTAAAAGGGAACTCCTATAAGATTGAACCCATAATAGAACAATAAAATAAAATTACTAATTCACACAATCTTAAACTCAAGCTAATTTGCATAAGTATTTTGTAGGATAGGTTCAAAGTAGAACACTAACCTATACCTAAAAATAATAATGAGAACACTCTAAACAAAGTTAGATAAGAAGGATTGTGAATAAGGAAGATTCTCCTTCACATAATGCCACAATACACAACTAGTCAAACAAAGATTCAAGACAAAAAATAGGTAAAGAAATTCCTATTGCATTAAGAGGTAGTTCTTAAAAATACTTGATAGGGTCGAGCCTAATCAAGCCAATCACACTTTGTAGTAGTCTTGATGAGTATGTTTATCTCAGAAAGAAAATGTTAAAATTTCCAAAAGCTAAGAATCCTTACCAAGGGAAAGAGACTAGGACACATAGAATAAGAGAGATAGTCCCAAAGAATGGGAGAGCATACTATCAAACAAAAAACACCTATCTTGGGTTATTAAATGAAATTGAGCTGCCACCTTTTGCTCCTTAGCCAATGGAGCATTGCCACCCTTTTGATCAATCATAACATTATATATGGCTTGCTGAGTGAGAAGGTATCCAAAGGCCTTGAGGAAAAATTAAATAATTCTAACTATAGTCCCCAATATTAGATCTTTCTTTCATAATTCACACCAAATCCTACTCAAAGACAAAACTTCATGATCATAGACCTGACTGAAACATGGTGTAATGTCCTTTAGGTGGCTCCTTGGCAAGACAATCAGTAATGTTAAAGATTGAATATCCTTTAAATTAATTGAACTTCTACCTTGTTTTCATGATTGGATCATAGTCCCATATAAATGTGAAAAACCAATTTGAGACTATTGGTTTTCCTATAGTTTCCATATCAATATAGACCTATATAAAATATATCACTTTCCTATATTATAACAAGACTAAAAGACTCATCCTTTCTTTACAGGGACCCAAACCCATAAATGTATACATGGATCCTCCTTAAAATTTTGAACACTACTATAATAAAAACTATGCCCAAGTAAAATATGAACCAAAGGTCCATATCTTAATCTTAATGGTAATCCCTATGTGTTGTTTACATCCCATTGCATTACCTAGGCTCTCCCATGACATTTGAACTAGTTCTGATGGCATCGAAAGAACTTATAAAACACTGAGTTTCATGGTCAAAAATATATTTCCAACCTTTGTCAAGGATCTTGGTCTTGTCATTAATCTAATTGGTTATTGAAAATTGACTCAGCTCATTGACAAGTTGACTCCACTCACTCTGTCAATTTTAATTTATATGAAAGCATTTGGATCATTGATATCTTATTAGTTAAATGTGACCTTGACACTTTTCACATATACATTTACTTCTAATATTCACTAACTCCTTAATAGTTCTCACTGTTAGATCTAGATGAATGATGCAATATAGGCCATTGATTTATCAAGACCCATTGTTAGAATTCCAATGATTATTTTTTGGAGCTTAAAGTTGACATCCTCACCCCCATCAAATGAAACTCACATGACCATCATTGATGGTTACATGATCATCAAATGTATAATTAGTAGGGTTATCTTATTTTGTTCTTAAATTTGACATTAGTGAGAACATCCCATATTATAGGTCCATGTTCAAAGGCTTATAACTTGGATAGCAAAAACACTAAAAGCCTCAAACTTCTAGGAGATGTTACTAAGGTAAATAAGGACAAATCCATTTGATCTGTTGGTCCTGTGAGCTTTCCAAGTAAATATATTAGAGAACCTAACTAACGTATCCACATCTATTCAATGTGACATCTTGGCAATGGTAGAGATTTTTTGGCTAGGTATGGAAAACTTGGCAAATCCTACATTATAAGCCATATTTTCCCATGCATGTCTCATTTTCATGCTTCAGTGGAGGACCTAAGATTTGGCACATATGAAATGGACTTCAAGATAAATAGATGCATATGATTATTTTTTTGGGACTGCTATACGTGCGAGATCTAACATCATAGAAATGTCTACTTGGCTCAAATTAGACTTAGAAAACATAGTTAAAAATGCTTTGGGGGTGACTTTACATGTTTATATCTTTCATGGTGTTGTCGCACATGAGCTGCAACCTATCAAAAATGATCTTGGTATAAAAGTGAACAAACCCTTTTGACCACTCCTAACTCTTCTACATGTGTAGAATCTAGCTTTAGTAACCTACCTATTTGTGTTTTCTACGTGCTTCCTTAAATCATGTAAGGATTTTATATGTGGGCCAAAAATATCCAAAAATTATTGTTCCATATCTCCATGTAACCTGAACAATAGACATGTCACTATTATGAAATAAGGGCAAACTAAATTCTAATTAAAAGTAAGACTAGTTACAATTGTTAAGCCATACCTGTAATTTGTGTCGTTTATTTTAATTTTTAAATTAAAATCAATAATTTATACCTTAGATTGATCAGTGTAAATTTGTTTATTTTTGTTTTTTATACCAAATTAACTACTATTTGCAGCCAAAAAAAACTTGGAGGAGTCACAAAATATTCTAAAACATACTAAAATGCCTAAAAGTTTATAATCACTTTTAGATGCCATTACATAAAGCACAATTGCAATGATAACTAGTTTGTCCTTATGAAATGCTCTTACCATTGTCCAAAATGCCATGGATCTTTCCTTTATAAAACATTAGTTACTTGTTAAACTTAAAAACCATAATATTTTTTCTCTATTAT